>PVJI01022081.1:0-25929 GCA_004026765.1 Micronycteris hirsuta
ACACTATTTGGCCTGGGGAGTTCACACCCTGGCACCCTCGGTGCCAGGCCCCGGGCCCACAGGGGCAGAGACGACACGGCCTGTGTGTTCCCAGAGCCCAGCGGCTGTCTGGATGTGGATGAGCCGCAAAAAGGAGAATGTGTGAATCCAGAATTAAAAGTTGAGATGAAATCAATTTGTGGGGGAGTGGGGCTCATGAAAAAGCAGAAGAGGGGTGCTGGCTGCAGGGAGGCTCCGAGAGGGTGGCCCTGAACTCAGCCTGAGGGGATGCGAGGCAGAGGCAGGGAGGCCCACCCAGATCCAGCATGGTGGGCTGGCCGGGGACAGGCCAGGGAGAGGGCAGGGCAAGGCTGACCTGAGCAGCCTCCGCAGGGGGCTCCTGAAGGCCTTTCGAGGAGGCGGTGGCACCACCTCATTTAATGGAAGTGTTTTCCTGAGAGGGTCTGACCCAGTCCATTTCGGGAAGTGACCTGTTGGCAGCGTGGGGCAGGCTGGGCGGGACGACAGGTGGGTGGCCGCAGGGGAGCTGCCTCGCAGCGTGGGTCGGAGATGGGGGGGCAGCAAAATAAGGCTGATTTACAAACATTAGTGCTCCCCTCTGTCCGCTCTCAGCACTGGCCACCAGCTCTGACCAATCTCCGTCCGGCCCTCGTGGAGAGTGGGAGGTGGTGCTGGGTGGTCAGAGCTGTGAACGAACAGCATCTACACGAGCCCTGCCCTAAGTCCTGGTCCACCCCGCCCAAGCCAAATGCAGTCACACTTGCCTCCTCATCCCTGTCACCGGCCAGTGGCCAGCACACCTGGAAGAGACCTCCTTTCAGAACGCACCCAGGAGCCACCCACCAGTCCATCCTCTCCCACAGCCCCCGCCCCTGCACCCTCCCGACAGCAGCTGCCTGACCTGTGAAGACACAGGTGGCACCCGGTCACTTCTCTGCACAAACACCCCAACACTCCCATCTTCATTCCCACAGCTTCCAGCCCATCTGACTTGACCCCTCCTCCCATCCCCCCTACCAGCCACGGTGCCTCCCAAACACGGGCCACCAGGACCTTTGATGTCCCCTTGAGTCACTATTCTCCGGTCCTTCATCCCAGAACATAGTCCCCTGACAGCTCCTGGCCAGTCTTCCCATCTTGGTCTCTGCAGAAAGTCCCTCTTGGTGCCCTGTCCCAGGCTCCTCCTATGCCAACTTCCTGCATTACCTGCAGGTCTACTTTTTATTACCTGCCCCCCCCCACCCAAGCCCACCAGTACGAAAGCTCCCCGAGGGAGGGACTGCTATTCTGTCTCAAACACTGATCTCTTGCAACACTTACACCGCGTACCTGGAACATGCAGGTCGAGAAGTACGCGCTGAGCTGACAAGCCCTCCGATTCCCACAACACATTCCTCCCGCCCTCTCAAACAAAAACGGAGCCACAGGTTTCCTATCACACAAGAAAAAGCATGACATGATTGGATGCCCACCGAAACCGCAGGGCACCCTTGCCATGCAAATTCAGAGTGTGTGTGTGGGTGCAGGCTGCCTTCCGGCTGAATCCGGCCTCCCGGGGCCCGCTTTAACACAGTGACTGTGCAGAGCTCTGTTTTTTTCAAGTCGTTAGTTCTGAACACATACTTCGCAAGAGAATTCCAGGAGCTTCTGATTGCTCTGCAGAGGGCCCGGGTGGGAAGCAGGGTGCACATGCGCCACTTCTGCTGACAGGCTCCCGCCAAAGGGCCTTACAAAGGACAGCGAGGGACGGACTTTGCCGGGGGTAGAAATGCCCAGTGGGGGCCGGGGCTCCGTGACGGCCAAGGGCCTCGTATTGCTGAGCTGGGCCCCTGCTGTCAAACGCCCCCGGTGAGCCTGTGCGAAGAAGATGGGAAATTCGGCACAGACGGCTGCCAAACGGGGAAGCCCCCTCCCTGCCACCCCCTCCCCATGGAAGCTGCAGGGTCCACAGCAGTTTGCCGGTGACACTCGCTGGGACGGCAGAACTGCACAGGTGCTGAGGAGCTTGTTCGGCCCTGCTGGGCTTGCCGTTGGGCCCCCTCCCCTTTGTCTTCCTTACATCGTTTCCTAGGGGACGGGGTGCAGAGTGCCGCCACGTGGGGGTGTCCCTGGATCCGTGAAGGGCCCAGCCCCACTCTGAGAGGCTGAGTGTGTCAGCAGCCGGCGGCCAGACCAGGAGTCACAGCACAGCTCTGACCCAGCACAACCTCCATGGCCACTGGGACTGGGCCAGCTGCCCGAACCGTCAACCCTGCCTCCAACCTGGGACACCCAGAGAGAGCCAGGGATGCTCTCCACCAGGGGAGGCCTCACTTCTGGCTAGCTGACCCACAGCCTCCGTGGAACACACCTGAGCTGAGCCCCGTCCCCACTAGAGCTGCACCCCCCACCACCCACACAGAGGGGGCAGCCCCCTGCTACCGCAGCTCTGAATAAACAAGCTGTCTGCCCTCAGGCGGGTGGTCTCTGCTTCCTCCCACAGTGCACAGAGGCCAAGGTCACCAGGTCTGAGACCCTGGCGCCTTCCCACAGCCCAGCTGACGCAACTCACCGTGAGATGGTTAACCCACTGTCATCACTGTGACCAGTGCCGCCTATGGGGGTTGTGGCCGCCTTCAGCCAAATGGCCCACCCACCTGGTGACCCCAGCAGTACTGTGGCACCTCCCTCCCCTTGCCCTCACCACGAAGCCTGCCCTCTGCTGCTGCCCCCATTTCCTGCCCTTCAGGCCAGGACGTACTGGACACTGCTCTGTCCCTCTGTAAGAGACACAGGACATCTCGCCCAGCACCTGCCCACGGCCTCTCATCTGTGACAGCCACTCAGGAGGCTCTTCGTTTCACTCCCTCGGGACAGGACAGGACAGGACAGGACAGGAGGACGGCGGCCGGCGGGCAGTGTTCCGGCCGCCAAGGCTGTTTCTGGGTCACGGCTGTTCTGCTGTCCGGCCGTGGCCATCTGTTGGCGTGATATCGAATATTAAGCCCTTTCCAAGCTCACCTGAGTTTATGCAAATGAGGCGACTCTAGGAGGATGGGGCCAGTTGCCAGGGGAACTGACCACACAATCAGAGCTGGAGGGAGAGGAGATGGGATCAAGCTGATCACTGATAACCAATGATCCAATCAACTGCGGTTATGTGACGGAAATCTGCCTAAAGCCTGACCCAAGGGGGCTCGGGGAGCTTTCACAGCACACGACGTGCCTTGTACCCCACCCCCACCAGGCATCTCTTCCATGGGCCTGTTCCTGACTTGCATCCTTTACAATAAAGTGGTCATTTAAGTTACTGTATGCCCAGAGTTCTATGAGCTGTTGTAGCCAAGTTACCAATCCTGAAGAGGGGGTCAAGGGAGCTGGGATTTGCAGCCCAGTCAGACAGAAGTGTGGGGACCTGGGCAGTCTCATGGGACTGCCCGACAGCCTGTGGGGGCTGCGCTGACCCCAGGCGCCGTCAGAATCGGCCTGGCTTGCAGAACTGGAGAGCTGTGTGGTGTGGGACCCATATGCCGGGTACCAGAAGGGCTGTGGTCCCCTTGTCCCTTCCAGGAGCGCTCCTCCTTCCCTGCTGGCTCGTCCTGGCTTTTTCCTCTCGTGACGTGCCATCAGGACACAGTGGGAGGCACAGGTCCCAGGGCCGCACATCTGAGTTCTGACTCTGGCGTACAGGTGTGACCCCCATTTCACTGAGACCTAGAACATTCACAGGAAAAGCCCCTGCCAGCAACGCCCCCGTGTGACTGAGCTGTGGGGGTCTGCTTCACAATCCGGTTACCCACTGCTTATGTAAATCTGAAACTCTTCCCAATACTGGCCTTTCTCTCAGCTCTATCTGTGGGGGCTTTGGTAAATAAGTTTCAAAAATTCAATTTAGTCACATTTATTCATGTTTTCTTTATAATTTGGCTTTCTGTGCCTGCTAAGTGGAAGCCATAAAAATTGCCAGGTACCACTCTTCACCCAGGTCCTTACTCATTGGGAACGTAACTTTGCAGCCGACAGAGGGCTTGTCTTTGCTCATACGGACAGTTCGTTGGCCAGTTCACCTCCCCAGGGAGCCCGACGGCAGCAGAGGCTGTGGCTGCCGCCCCACAGTCCCTCTCTTCTTCCTAGCAAGAGCCTCGACCCCCCTATTCCAGACGGCACCCTGTGCACAGGCTGGGGGCTTGCCCAGCTGCCCCCAGCCCCCACTGCCTGTCCCTTCCCCTCTCGCTACTGGGGATTAGACCTGACGCTTGGGGATTTGTCCCTGTCTGGGCACTGGGAGACCCCAAGGACAGTAGGCACCTGCCAAGTGGTGCAGGAAGAAAGGACCTGGGCTCGGGGTGACCATGCACTCACCACAGCAGCTCCGCACAGCCTGTTTTGGAGCTGAGCTTTCTGTGAGAGAGAAGTAGACTTGCACCTAGTTCACGTTTCCTCTCAAACGCAGGCGAACGTCACCCTAACCGGCGCATCACATGCCTACAGGTCTCCTTCTGGACCCGAGTCCGTGCCACTGCCCTCTGCCAACGGCCACCCGTGTTCCACCGGCACTTTTCCATCTGAGTGTTGGGATTAGGTTTCCAGGTGCTTTGAAGAATGATGAGACTTAGATTAAAATTGCGTTCAAGTTACAGATGTGGAAGGAATTGACGGAATTACTAAAATGCACTACTGGCTTGGTTTGCTACACTTGGGATCGCGTGCACATGTGCGTTTTACAACTGAGGACACTCGTCACCTGGTTTCCTTTACTGTCCTGGCCTGGTTCGGAAGTAGAGGTGCTGGTACCCCTCAGCATGAGCTGGGATCCACCTTTTTCTACTGTTCCAACCTCTAGAAAGGACTACAGAGAGCAGGGGTTACCGGCCCCCAGGGGCGTGGAGATCTCACGTGGAGACCATCTGGGTGGGTGGCTTCCTCGCCCTACACCTGCCTCCTTTTTCTGAAGTTCTTCAATATTTCCTGGGGGTGTGGGGCGACTGGTTTAGTTTTTTAATGGCTATAATTCTATTCCAAATTTCTACCTACACTTCAGTCAGTTTTAGAAATGTACACTTTGCTGACAACTTAAAATTTCACCTGAGTTTTGCAACATTGGCAATGAGTTGTCCGATTCCCCATGGCAAGCACCTGCAGCCTCCACTGGTCCGGCCGCTTCCCTGTCCACGTTCTTGGTCGAAGCCACCAGAGCCCCGTTGATTTCACGTTCCTCCCAGAGCCCTGGCCCTGGTTTCACTCCTGGCTGGGTATGTTCGGGTCCTCCTTTCCCCGCAGTTGGGTTTGTTCTGTTGTTGTCTTTCTAACCCACTGCTGCGACGCTTCTGTCATTTACCGACGGTCATTTTCTAGTTTCCGCCTGATCCCTTCTCCTGCGAGCTTCCGAGGTGTAACCGACATGCAACACGCTACACACGGGGCAGCAAACGGCGCGGTAAGTCCGACCTCTGGACACACCCGAGACCGTCCCCGAGCTCTCCTCACACCTTGCCCTATTCCTTCTTCACTGTCCCTTCTTACTCTGGTCCCCACCCCAGGCAGCCGCCGGTCTGTTTTCTGTCACTGCAGATCGGTTTGCGTTTTCTGGAAATGTACGTGAGTGGAACCACACAGCGAGCACTTTTTTGGGTCTGGTTTCTTTCCCTCTGTGTAATTATTCTGGGATTTGTCCACGTTGTCTGCGTATCAGATGACGATGATGATGATGATGATGATGAGAAGGAGGAGGAGGTTCTGCCTGAGCAGCACCCACCGCATGGGGCAGCCATTGTTTGCTCAGCCCCGGGCCACTGGGGTCACTTGGGCTGCTTCCAGTTTTGGACATCGCAAGGAAAGTCGGACACGTGTCACTATACATTTGTCCAACCCCACAGGACATACGCCACAAGAGTGGCCCTGTAAACTGTAGGTGTGGGGTGACTATGCTGTGTCAGTGCAGGCTCACCGACTGTAACTGTCCCCTCTGGTGGGGGGCGGGTGACAGCAGGAGGTTGTGTGTGGGGGTGGGCAGAGAGGATACGGAAATCCCTGTACCTCCGTCTTAATGTTGTTGTGCATCTAAAACTGGTCGTAAAAAAATCTTTAAAAAATGTGTAAGATGGTAATTTTATATCGCGTACTTTACCACAGTAAAAAGAAATCAACGGTGTTTGTCTACACCAGGAATAATCACACAGGATGTGTAGCAGCTAACAAGATAGTCAGCACACTGACAACACAGAAAGTACAGAGTTCTAGGAACTAATCTGTCAAAAACTGCATAACATCTTTATGTAAATGACATAAAGGAAAAAATTTAAATGTGGAGAGAGAGATATACGATATTCGTGGATGGACTGATTTAACTATGTCAATTCTTTCCAAATCAATCCATAACTTCAATGTGATTCCAGATTAAATATCAGTAAGACGTCTGGAGACATCAGGCGAGCTGACTCTGAAATACGTGCAGAGGGTAGAGGGTCACAAAAAGTACCAAAGGCCTGAAAGAACAAAAAGGGGCAGAGAACTACCGTCTTATCCGACCAGATCTCTAAACTTGTTGAAATGCCAGAAGAACTGGGACGTGACGATGGCGAAGCACAGGCTGACACGGGGCTGAGGGTCTGGGGACAGGCCCACCCCGGCGGGGGCTCAGGGCACAGCAGAGGTGCCTTCGGTGATCAGTGAGAAAATACAGATCACTGGGCGGGTGGGACTGGGGAAGCTGGCCCACTGTATTAGAACGAGAAAGCTAAATTATCACTGACAATACAAATGTATTAAAGGCCTACGTGTGAAAGTCAAATGACAAAGGGCTTAGAAAGAAGTACAGGAGAATATTTTTATGCTCTTAATTTGAGAAGGAGCTTCTTAGGTAAGATCCTAAAAGCGAAAATCACGGGGTGACACGTTAATGGATAAAATTACATTAAAATTAGGGGTTTCTATTCAGTAAAAAATGGCACCAAGTCAAGAAGGACTTGGAGAAGACACTGAACCACCTCCAATGGCCGAGGCCTACAGCACAAACTGAAGAAGGAACTTCTGCAAATCCGGATGCAAAAGGCACGGAATCCGAAAGCCAAACGGCCAGCATGTAAACGGGAAATTCAAAGGACTGAGATGGGCGGCTGAGGAGATGGGCCACGTTCCTCGTGGGAAGAGAAACATACACTAGAGCCGCGAGACGCCAGTTAGAAACACGGGGGAGCTAACCGCACGCGTGCTGTTGGTCAGCGCAGCCGGTGGGACCGTGTGGGTGCGCCCGCCGGCAGTGTGACGGCCCACCATGTCCAACCCCTGGGGAGCAAGGCCTCTAGGAGCTGCCTTTAGGGGACCTCGAGGCTGCACCAGGAAGGGAGTTCGAGGGAATCCACGCTTCCACCATGAGGGGACGGCCCTGACGTGGCCGTGACTGGGATGTACTAGTGATCCCAGGGCTGCTGATGACCACATCGGGGAGAGTCCCCCAGACACGAGGGCACGGGAAAATACAGGGTGCAGGACGGGATCTGAAGCACCAGACAACTTCTGTAAACTAACAACAGACTACCAGCACACACACAAACACCTGAAGTGACACTACCGTGTACTCTTCAAGGACACACATACCCGGAAACAGATACAAAGGGCAGGTGTTAAGTAAACACATCCCGTGGGTGCCCCTGCTGCCTGGGAATGGGCTCCGCGTCCCTGAGCTTTCCTGACGGGACCCATGAGAGAAAGTCAAGACACGGGCTCACAGATGACCAACAAGACGGTGCACACGCGTGTGGCAGCCCTGACAGGGGTCGGGGGGCGGCCAGGAGCCCACTCCCAATGGGCCACGGGGAGCTCGGAAGGGGAGATTTTCATTTTACAGGCTTTTCTACCATCAAACTTTTTTCAAATAAATGTTTGTTAAAAGATAAAGAACTACGGGAACAGAGGCCAGCACCCGAAGAAATGGGGTTTTCTGAACATGGATGCAGGCGCCTGGAAGAACGGCACTTTCCTGAGGGGTGCAATCTCCACGTGTGCCTGCAGCGCCCCCCCTCGGCCAGCGGGCGCTCTCTGTTGTCAGAGAAAAACGCCCGTGATGGGTGTCACGTTGTTTGTAAAACGTAAATACCAGTTACCCCAAATATTAACTCAATAGCGAATGTGGCCATTTCGGTCTCATCCACGATGAACGAGGAACTTCGCTTTCTCTAGGAGCAAATTGTTTTAAATGTCAGCTCACCCCAGAAGCATGTAACAGTAATAACAAAGGGCCAGGCGCAGCCTGGAGCCTCCTGGGTAAAGACCCACCTCCACCCCCTCGAAGGGTCCTGGAGCCCCTCCAGAGCATTAATCACTCAAAGAATGCAGGGGAACATTGGGGCCAAGACCCAACTGTTCTGAAAGCCAGCAGGGGTGACTGGCACCCTGAGAGGGGCCTGGGAACAAGCAGGGGTGCGTATGGTGCAGTGGGAGTGCCGAGTGTCCCCAGGGGCCCTTACCGTGCCATCTTGTCGCTGCAGGACATGGTGAGCAGCCGCTCCCCCTGCAGCACCCCGTCCCACGTCTGGATGCTCGCATTCGAGCGCACTGGGATGGTCCCCTCCCCAGATTCTATTTTCGTCCGCAGCTGTCCTCTGGCTTTGCGATTCGGGTGTCTGTCTGCTGGTTCTGAGAGAGAAGGAAACCATCTGTTTCACTCACCGAGAAACACACTGGACTACACCCTGCAGATTCACAACACAATTTACGTCTCTCTGTGCACATGGCTGTACTCTGTACCCACAGGATCTACATAAGGCATAAGCATATAAGGCTGGATAGGAAGGATGCAATACAAGCCACATTCATGGAAGTGGTCTTTTTAGGGGTTGCGGGAAAAGAGGGATTCTTTTTAACTAAAGCGATCATTTTCTGTCATTAAAAAGCAGTTGAAGCAAATAGGACAAAATTGCTAACGTTTGTTATTCTAGGTGTTGGATAGTTGAGTGTTTATTGTATGTCCCTGGTTTTTGGAAAATTTATTAAATAAATAAAGGGGTGCAGAGATCAGCCCATAGGAAGCACGTGCCGACATCCACAGTGACGACTGCTGGGTCATATGAATGCGGGCGGCTTAAATTTTCCTTCTTATTTTAAAAATATTTAGCAATTTCCCACAGTGGGGACATGTTGCTTTTATAATCAAGGAACATAACGTAATCAAACGTCCCATTTGTGATAAAAAATGCTGAAGCTTGGGAGAAGAGACGCGGACACAAACTTGTACAAAACCAGAGAACAAATTCGCACGCAGAGAAGGGTGGGAACGTGACAGAAGGAGCCTCCTGCAGCCCGAGCCTGCTTCGGGGATTTCAGCCACACACTCCGATTCCACACTGATGAAGCTGAAGTTCATCAGAGACACGGAAGAGGATGCGCATCGCTGATTTAGAGACACGTTATCCAAATGTAGGTGCCGAAAGCAACTCTGATCTGATATCCTCACTCTATTCCAATTACTTAGTTTATGAGAATTAACATTTTTCATCCAACACAATTTTCTAATTAATTATTCACTGAAAAGTAAAACCTCCTGCTTTTACATACTCCTCAGATCCGCAATCCAGGCTGACATTAAAAAAGGACACCGATGTCAGGTTACTGTTTTGTCTGGGGCTGCATGGCCATGAAGTCTGAAACTCTGCGGACTGCCAGGAAACCCGCCGTACCTTCCAGGATCGGTTCGTGCGGAGAGAAAATCCTGGCGTCCCCACAGGGAGAGGTGCTGATGTACAGATGGAACTGGACGCTGTCCTTCAGCTTAAAGCCTCCCCGCTCGGACTTCTGGAAGATGGACTTTTTTTGATCATCTTTGTTACTAAAAGGAAACAAGTCACAAAATAAACTTTCTAGCTGTGTGTGGCCAAAATCCAGTCTACCCCAGCTCATTGTGACTTTAACGACCGTGTTTTCAAAGGGGTACAGAGAAGCTTGGGCTGGGATCTTTATTTTACACGCTTATGATAATTCACACAGTTCCTGTCTGCTCGACAAGGGGCATGTCATCGAAATGCGAGTATTTCTCCTTTCTTTCCCATCGATGACTCCAAACAGGGTGACTACGTGTAGAGATGGCTTCGTAAAGAAAAGCAGGTCACACGCATGATGGCTGATTTCAGGCACAGTGACTAGAGTAAAATGACCACGTTTACCAGGCAGTGAGTGGCGCCCTACTGGTGTCAGACTGCATGAAACAAAGCACGGGGTCACGCACAGACCTGACATCTGCGATGCCGCTGTGTATGTGTGCACGCATGCACGTGTGCATGTACGTGTGTGCTGTAATTCAGCCCACTCTATCTGTAGCCAGAGCACCATGGGAAAATGGCACCCGACCTTGCTGTTGCCAACAAAGTTACCATTTTCAGAATTTTTCAGTGAAAGTTTTACAGTGTTTTCTGATGCAGGGGGAATACTTTTTAAAACAGCTTCCTTTACTTACTTACTTACTAGACTTACTTTAGGTAAAGCTCAAGCTGTGTATAAAGGAATCTAAGCAAGGACCTCCGAGATATGATCTCTGCGTGGCAGTCATTCAAAGCAAGGCCACGGTCACTCATGTACTCGCCGTTAATACATTTCGTTCCCGTGGAAACACATATCACCTTGGCATCTTTAACGTCTGTGCCTGAAAAACAAGAGAGATCATTCCACTAAGTCACAGTCCTGTGCTCACCTGCACCTCCCAGGGCCTGACGTGCATCCCCGGTGAGGGCGCCTTGCAGAGCACTCAGCTCCTGTTCACAGCGCCCCCCACCCCCAAGACTGCAGGCCTCCCAGGGGACGATCCTGGAAGTCAACTGTCCTCATGATTCAGTGTGAAGGCTCTAAACTTAAGGAAGTCGCTTCCTCTGGAATGGAGTAGTTTTTTCTTGAACAGTCCACGTTGGACACAAACAGGAAGTACTAGGGGAAAGTAGACTAAATGGTCTAGTTATTAATGTTGAAATTAATATCGGGGCACTAAAGAGGCACTGAGGAAGGGACAAGGAGAAAACAAGTCCCGCGCAGGGAGCAGTTAGGAGTCCCTGGCACCATCTCACTGCGCTGCAGGGACACCCTCCGCCCCCGGGAACCTCCAGAAGAGGAAGTCTGTCAACAGACCACGTACTGCAGACTCTCTGCAAAGGCCCTGACCGTCACCAGGGACAAACTGCACCACCATCAGCTGCAGAACAGTTGGGTACCCCGAGGTGGGCAGTGAGGTGGGTCTACCAGGTGAGGTATTCTCATTCCCTTCCCGTGATCTGAAGGTACATACTACCACTGCCTCCATTTTACAGAGCAGGAAACTCAGGCAGAGGGGTCAATAACCTTCCCAAGGTCATTCAGTGAGTGGAGGCCATCTGAGGTCAAAACCCCGAGCAGGGGCTGCGCAGTCCTGCCTGCAGATGTGAACTGCAGCTCGGAGCAGTGTCCCAAGGGGGATTCACACTGGGGAGCAAATGCTGCCCTGAGGTCAGCTGTCCCTCCTAAGGTGGCGAGAAGGGTGTCTGGCCGGTCTGTGGAGGAGCCGCAGAGCCTGCTCGGGAACTGCTGTCCCAGCCCGCTCACCGTTCAGTTACGTCAATCGCACGAGTAAGGGGAGAAGAGGGAGGAAAACAGAGGCACCTAACGTCATGAACACCTGAAACCCTCGTTACCACTCAGAGCTCTGCATCCACCCCAGACACAAGCTCGGCTGCGCCGCAGCCCACACATCGTGGCAGAGATCGCTGTGACTCAAGAGTCGTCAGGGCATGGGGGACCAGTGCCGAGGATCACAGAGCCACATCTTCTCCCCACTGGGTCAGAGAACTGCGTAGGGACAGGGGGGCAATGCAGCCACCTCCACCTAGAGCAGGGCTCTACTCCCTGCCAGCGGAGACAGAGCCACCGCTTCCGGCCCCTCGCTCCCTGGCCTCCAGGGCCTGTTTCCTGCACATGCTGTGGATGCCACCAACAGAGAGGGGCCCACGTGACAGAAAGTGGGGGTCCTTTCTCCATGTGCCTGCCTGCCCCCCTGCGGGGATCTAGGTGCTGGTCAGGTTGAGGCTTCCTGTTCCTAGGACTCACCCACGGAGATGCTGCATGAGGTCCACGCCTGGGTGCGGGATGGGGGCTTGGGGAAGGGCTCTGTCCACAACCGGGAACTGCTAGACAAGTTTAATGGGCTCCTCCTGCTGCCCCAAACCGTGCTTTCTTCCCCGCAGACTCTGACTCTTGCTAGAGCCTCCGCTCCCCCGCACCCCCCCCCCCGGCCCCAGTCACACAGAAACTGCCCAGCAGCAGGAGCACTAACTGATACCTCAGCGGCGCCCTACTTTCCAGTGCAGCAGGAATTAACGTCTCCTGCAGTTTTCCGAGCAGCTTCAGACCACTCACTCAGGACTGCAGGAATCCAGTATGAACAGAGCGCTTCCCCGAATAAAAACAACTTAGGTGGAAAAGATGAACATTTGGGGAAAAATGTAAGTACAGTTTCCACATTTTCAGGTGGCAGACATTCTGAAGAAGGACAAAACGATTTTCCTGTGAGAGTCAGAGATCTCTACAGGGCAAGATGTTTACCTGTCGTCATGACGATTCCAGCAAGAACCTTCCTGCGTGCGTGGGGGGAGGAGAAGTTGTCCGTCAGGTCCCCGAACTTATCCAGAACCAGGCGGGCCACAGCGTCCGCTAACACCTGAGGACCACAGAGGGGGTTAGGGCCTGCACCTGCCTGCAGACACCAACTCGAGCTCTCCCTTCAAGGGTGACAGCACAGATGGCTCCTCTTCTGGAGACTCCCACGGTAGATCTGGCAAACAAGTGCGTGCGTGCATACATTTGCTCCAAAACACTCAGTGGAAACACACACCCGCGGAGCACGCCAGCCTTGGCTGGAGTCTTTTGACAGGGTCTGGAGGACTGGGACAGCTCAGCGTGCGAGGCACGCCCTGCCGCCCCTCCCATCCCCACAATGCACCAGCCCCGCCCTCTGATGAGGACTCCGAGGTGTAGGGTGGCTACAGTGCCTTCCTGGGGCCACCTGCCTTCATCCTCCACTGCTCTGAGAGGGTCCAGCTCAGGCTGGCAAGGCCAGGAGCCCACGCTTGGGTGTGCCACCCAATGTCACGGGCAAGAGAAAGGGACAGCTAGAAGCATGATCAAGCTAAAGAATCATAAGCTTTGTGCAGCACCTCCCCCTCAGAGGCCCCCCGCCCATCGGGTGTCTTTGTTATTTCAACACCAGGGACAAATCACCCAGCTCAGCCCCGCTCTCAGTCCGGCACTGACCAGAGCCTGCAGGGCAGTGACCGAGCGGATCGAGTGGCAGCGGGATGCACGCCAGGGAAGGTGTTCAGTGAGGCCTGGAGCACTCCAGCTGGTGTGGGACCAGATCAGACAGCACCTGTGCTACAGGGAGAGCTTCTAGAAGCTAACATCTCTGTTAGATTTGGGGCATGTCTTATTTTTATGACTCACGATTTATCGTGATAAAGTGGACCCTCGGAGTTCCGGGAAGCAGTGCATAACTGTGTGTGTGTAAGAGCCATGCTGGACTTACATGCCCTCAATCTCACACTCGTCTTGATAATCAAATGGCCCAACCTAGTGTCCCCACCTTGGCTCTTAACACGACACTCTCAAAATGAACAGAAAAGTCACTCATCCTAAATGATGACTTATTTGGAAAAAGCATAGTTGTCAGGAAATTTTGCTCCCGTCACCGCACCAGCAAATTCCAGCGAGCCCCAGGGGAGGATGGGCAGAAAGTCCCGGCAGGGCCCGCGGGCCTCACCTGGCACCTGGCACCTGGCACCTGGCAGAGTCCTCGATGCTGCAGATGCGAACACAGAGCACAGAGAAGACCATGGACAGAAGGGGCGCAGCCACACACAGGCAAGAGCACCAAAGACAGAGGACAGCACACTCCGACACACATGGACGGGGAAATGAGGAGATGTTAGAGACAGAGCAGACAAAAGTCTCCTTTCATAGAAGGCTGGGCGTATCTGCACATTTTCAGAGACGAGCACAAGAGTTGCACCTGAGTTAGGATGGAGGTAGGACACTTCTGCACACACTTATTTACGTGTTTGATGACGGCATTTGCACACACGGGCAGTACTTCCACCCCCTTATAGAGGTTACTACCTCATTCTCTATGGGCAATGAAGCACCTCTCCCTCCAAATGTGGCGGTGGATACAATGACAAGGCCATGTGCTCTGAAACAGCACCTCCCCACCCCCACAGGCCCCCGGCCGCCCCTCCTGCAATGACACCTGGGCAGAGAGGTGCTGTGGCGCCTGGGACACTCCAGTAACCTGCACTGCTCACAGGGTGTTCCCACTCGCCATGCGGCCAATGGCACCTGGTTTTTAAACTCTAGAGCCACAGTGAACACCATGAAGGGGAAGGATCACACAACCAGTGACGTCTGACCTAAGCAGCTCCACTCCCTCAGGTCTCACCAGGCCAGGGACCGCAGAAGTCCTGAAACCACTGCTCAGCACCTGCAGAATCTGCAAGTGGTGTGGGAGGGGCTGGTGCTAGGGCGGCCCCTCCCCTCCACGCCCTTCCCTGCAGGATTCCCACAGACCCCTCCCCAGAGATGCTGCACAGGCCCATCCCTCTCAGGCCAGGGGCTCTGGTCACCGCTCCATTGAGCCCAGCCTAGGGGTGGGGCTGCGCATGCACACACACGCACATGTGCACACACAGACCCCCCTCTTCCGTGTTCCCCATCTGGACTGCAAAACCTGGCATCTGGGAGGCAGAGCGCTCAGCAGGCTTCCATTCTCCTACACACGGCCCTGCTCACGTTCAGGGAACACAGGTGTTGCTTTGAGCTCAAGCTGACATAGTTTAGCGAATAGTAAACCTGAAAACTGAAAAAAAAACCACTTGGGAACGAGTGCCACCAATCTGTAAAACTATAAATGGCCTAAGAGCAAGAGGTTAACATTGGAAGCAATTACTTGGTTCATAAAAAAAATCAGCACATTACCTTGAGCATGTTACTTTATAACGATGCTGTATTATGTTGCTTTAAAAAAATAAAATAAATTTCCTCCTTTTAAAACTGAGGGCCTTGGTCACCTCAGGGGACATCTGCACCCAGGTCACTCGAACTGGTTTGAAGGAGAAAGGCTCACATTTGAGGTCTTGCTGAGAGAATACAGACCGTCCTACCTGTTGATACCGAGTCCTTCATCTTTCCGCTCAAACCACTATATATTTTATCTTCAGACTGAATAACGCTTTGACAAGAAGGAATAAACAGACAAGAAGGACAGGTTTTCTCCCTAAAAGACTGGTTTTTACAGTAGACCAGAGAATTTCACATTTCTAAACAAGCAGAGGTGCAGGACTGGGCAATGACACTATGTGTTACTTCCCCTTTATAGCTGCCTCCGTCACAGGCACCGATCTGGCCCCGCCTGAGCATTTCCCTGTGCTCACCCTGATTTAGGGGTCATGGGGGCCCAAGACCAAACATAAGGGTGGCTGCCCACTCCGGCCAGGCAGGAGGGAGTCTGTATGAACCCCAAGTGGCGAACACCAGGCACAGAGAGTCCCAGATGCCTGGTGGGCCCTGGAGCACTTGCTTAAGGGCCCCCTACACCCCTTGTCCCTCTGACACGTGTTCCCCACGGCCACGGGCTCGGGAATGCAGCCGCCATCCAGTTCCGCTGGAGCCCAGGGCCCTGCCGCCCTGGGGTGTTGGCCGCTGACTGGCCAGCTCCCTCTTCTTGTGCCCCTAGTCCCAGTGAGACTTAGGAAAACACCCTGGGCCAGGGTGGGTTCCCATGTCCAGCTCTTTCCGCCTTCAAAGGCTGCAACAGGATGGCCCCCACACCCACAGGGGCAGCTACACAGGGAGGGGACTGCGGTCTGCCTTTTGAAGTGAAGCTCAGCACGGAGGGGCTGACTGCACTACCCTGGTGTCCCCACCCCGTGCTGTGGCAGCCTCAGGCCGGCTGCCCAGGGACGCCATGGCCAGCACAGTCTAGGAAAGCCTGCGCAGCAGCCACAACTACTGGTAACTGTGGTGAGGACAGAGTGACGTCAGATGGCCAGTCAACAGTGACAATGAAACCAAGTTGTCTGAAAGCAGGAGCGGGCCACGCCCAGACTGTGCCTCACCTGGGGTAAGTGCAGCTGCAGGCCCTCACTGAGGATCGGCTGGCGCGACGGCGTCTGGTCCAAGTGCAGGTTAAAGATGGTGGCCAGGGCAGACTGCGCGGCCCGGGCCTTGGCGAGTTTTTTGTTCCTTCCGGAGCCTTCGAAGAACTGGCCATCCACGACCACGGACATGACGAAGTTCTTGGCGTGGCTCTCCCCGCTCTCCGAGAGGAAGTCATACTTCAGGCCCGGGCGCAGCTCGTTCAAGATCATCACGGGGTTCTTCCCGCTGGGCAGAGGGAATGGCGGGAGGACCGGGAGGGGTGGCTGGACGAGGCTGGTGGGCACTGGGGATGCTGACAAGCTGAGGTCCCCGCTGGAGCTGAAGGAGTCGTCGCCGTTGGAGCCCATGTAAAATGGCACTTCGGACCTGTCCGGCGTCTCAAAGCCATTAAAGAGCGTGTCCGGGAAGTCAGCCTGGTCAGACGTGAAGTCCGTGTTGGCGGACAGGCTCCTCCCCATGGCCAAGTGGGCCTCGGACGCGTTGGGGAACTGTACGAATGACCGCAAGGCCTTCTCGGCCGCGTGCAGCTTGGCCTTCTTCTTCGTGGGGCCGGAGCCCTCGAACACCTGCCCGTTCACCTCGACGGACATGACGAAGAGCGGCGCGTGCACAGGCCCCGTCTGGGACAGCAGCGTGTACTGCAGGCCGGGCCTGATCTCATTCAGCTGCATCAGCGCGTTCTTGGGCAGGGCCGGCCCCGGCGCCCTCCTCCTCTTCTTCAGGCGGAACTTGGCATGCCCGTTGCTGCCCTCGTCCAGGGGCCGCTTCCTGCTGACGGTGCTGCTGCCCCCGTTGGGGAGCAGGCAGCCATCGGCCAGCCCCGGAGCACTGCCGTCCCCAGGGGGCCCGTGGTCCGCACCGCAGCTGTCCTTAGGCTCTGTGCTGCTGGAACCTGCGGTGCCCAGAAAGAGCAACTTACAACGCCTTCGTTGCAGGATCTTGTAAATGCAAAATTTATGGATTCCTTTATCTCTCTTTGTAACTGGGTAAGTGATGTGTGTCCTACATTGTCCCTGCCGCCTGTCTGGGAGGGACTGCATTGTAACCCCCAACTCGGGGCCTCCACGGACCAGGGCCACCGGACACCTCGCTGAATAACGGCTCCTACCATTTCTGCTTAGTATCACCAACTGCTTTTGCATTAGAAGCTGAATTTTCGAATCACTTTTAAGAGACTATTCTGGAGCATCGAAGTGCGGCGTGATAGATGTGTCCAGAAGACCTCACATCAATAAGTCTAGCATTAGCACTGACAAGTTCCGACTTAGTTCGGCATGTCCCCCTTTCTGGGGGCACTAACTCTCACGGTTGGCTCTGAACTGCAGCATTCCGCAGAGGAGGTGACATTTTTAAAAGCAGCATTTACAGGCTGATTAGTTTTCCAGGTTCAAGATATTCGATCAATTTGTGCAGTTACTTGATTTAGTTCATGAATCAATCTTAGAGTCTGCATACATAATTATGTAAAGTATTCTGGCTGCTTAAGAATGATTTCTGAAGGATATAGCTTCATTTGTAGTATTCATTTAAAATTTTTCACTATATGTGGGGACTAATTTACCTCTGAATCCTTAATATATTCCACAAAAAAAATATATATATATATAAGAGGAAGATGTAAAATTGAAGCTGCGGGCAGGCTACAACTTCGTAACTAAAGCTGGAAATTTTGTCTTTTAAACATTTTTTAAAACAAACATTTGATGGGTTTACGAATAACTTGATTGTTCGCCCTTTTAAAGGTAGCTTATATTTATGATTAATAAAGATAATTTTAGTACCCTATAAGTTCATGGCCAAATAAATATGATTTTAATTTCAAAAAGGGGTATAAAGAGCACTTACTCTTCCCTCCACGTTTATCAAGCTTTCTGAAAAAGAATAATAAGCAATTCCCGGTTCCCTAGCTCGAGCCCACGGGCCTCCTGGCACGTGAAGTGCAGGAGTGTTGATTGCAGGGAGTTGGGATGTTGATGTCATGGAATTTAAAGACCTACCACTAGCTTCCGAAACCCACAATATATCTTGTGAGTAATCAAAATAGTTTTTACAACATAAACCAATTTAGAGGTGCCCAGTATAGTGGCTTGGGTCTATTTCGATTACATAATATAAAAGCAGACTCTCATCATGCTAAGCAAACTTCATCGGCTCTACCTATGGGAGGTCTTAACATGAAAGAAAGTCTGGGCCATTGGCTGCCGATGCCACCGTGAAAGTCTTTGCGTTTCCCAGGCTGTCGGCATTCAGCCCACAGGTAAAGAGTGGCCCTGGTTTAAACACAGCCGTGGGAGACCAGACACTGGCCCGTGGCAGGGACTAGAGACGGGTACAGTTTCCCCCAGGTCCTGACACACACACACCACTTCTCCCAGTTGACAAAGCTGATGGAATAGACACTAAATTTTCATTTATAACATCCTCCAGCAAAAGCTCGATAGGTTACTCCTTTCGGTGCTCAGAGGGAACAAAAGGTGAAAAGGGCAGAGCAAGACAGGTTAGATGAACGAACAGCAAGGACGTCACACAGATGCCGCTGACATGCCGGTGTTTCCGCCAAATAGAACTAGCGGCATAGACACTCAGAGCATCGTAAATACACTCTGACATGCACTTAACCAAATATTTAAATCCTCAAACAACCAAATGCTTTCCTTTAAGAAATTAAAATAATCAGTATTGGATTGACAATCTCGCGATTATAGGAAAAGTGCACTTTTTTATAACATAGTTCACAGAAATTCTAAGTTCTCATTTGCCTCAGAAGCACTGAAATACTACTCATATTCTATCTTATTAAAAATGCTATTAGGTAAAGAGAAATAATAAAAGTGGAGGGAGACCTCCCTACTATCACGATTCTTCCCAGTCGCTTTCTCTTCCCATATCCTGCTACTTTGTTTCTTTCTCTTCCCATACCCTGCTACTTTGTTTCATGAATGTAACTGTTAATCATGATAACATTTTCCGTTGCTTTCAAAATGATAAAAACACAGGACTGGCATTGCTAAGTTTCAGCACTTAAACTGGCAGTTTATCTGTATAGAAAAATTATTCCGAAGGGTTCTTTACCTAAATTACCACAGGATCAGTCTGGAGACAGTTATACCATCTACACTCTGTGACATTTCCGCCCAAACCAGGTGACCGCTGCCGTGGACGACAGCCCAGTCCCAACAGAAGGGAGGCCAGAGGACACGGGCATGCGCACCCTTCGCGGGGAACAGTGCACAGGCAGAACTGGAGATGGCTAGTGGAACCGGCCAGTAAAAACGTAGGGCTAGTTCTGCAAGGACCTCAGGAGGAGGCTAGGATGGCGACCAGGCAGCTAGAGGCTGCGCCCAGGTCGGCGGAAGGACGGGTGCAGTGGCATGTGCTTCTGCAACATGGCCGGTCAGTTGCTCACGCTGGCATCCATCCCGGAGGCACTGACTTCAGCTAGATAGAGTGTCTACTGTGCAGCTCATGTGACCAAGACCCAGCCCACCCCGTCCCACCCACGACCGAACTCACGGAGCAGCCTGTGTGCGAGGCAGGCCGATCTGCCATGTGTACCTCTGGGTTCTCTGTGTCATCGAGCCAACTCCAAGGCCTCGGCTGGTCGGTTTGGGTGAGGTCATAGAGAAAGGGACTGAACTGTGTTCTGGTCACAGATGACCACTCTTAGTAAAATGTCACTCATCATTTAGACCTGCACGTTCTTTCTCAGCAGCAACTGAACACCAACCGATAAGAACATGCACAGGCACACGCACTAGGAAAAGGATGTCTTTGTAGCAATTTCCCTGCTACAAGCTCCCAACTTCTGTGGGCCATGTAAGCCTCATTCAAATACACTGCTCTCTGGAATTAAAGATAAAACAGAGGGAAGTACATTCACTGGACTTTCACAGAGAGTCGCGTGGAGAGGGGAAGCTGGCACAGCCCTGAGCCTCTCCATCCCCTCCGTCCCTCTGCTGTGGAGAGGACAGTGTGGGAAGAAGAAGGGCCCCAAGGTGTTTCAGGCCACACCGGTCCCAAGGCTCACGAAAGTCTGGAAACTTACGCTCAGCGGATTCGTATGAGCCTTTCCCCTCACAATGCGGGAGAACCCATAGTATCTGAACAGAAAATGCATGTGCTGTTATTTCAAATGGCCAGGCACTTAAATCCACCTCAAAGGTTATCTCAGATTTGCACAGAGGGAACTCTGACCGTCTCCATGACAGATAGGCTGCAATTGAGCAGGCAGCACGTGGCCCTGTGAGGCGTGTGCCCAAGGCATGCTCTCCTCCCAGGTCAGGGCACCATGGCCAGACGATGGCCAGAATGACAACTCTGCACATGCGGCTGCGAGGGAGACACCCAGAGTAAACAGAGAACATATCACAAATCAAAACCTCGCCACTGCTTGGCGCCCGTATCATAGGAAGACCATCCCCCCAAATTGGCATCGTGAAATGAAGTTCCAAAAACACTAGGACTAATGGGAAACCAGCTACTGCAGACTACAAGGCAGGCCTGGGTCTTACTCAGGTTTTCTTCATCTTCTAGATCCATGGCAAAATACTTGGGAGGGTTTCTTGACTGGCGGAGACGGTTTCTGTCTGAAAGACACCAAGAAAGTCACATTTAGTGTGTCCATCACACGAGTAACATGTGGTAAGCCTCCTCTGCAGAAATGACGCCAACGTGGCTACAAACAAAAAAGACGCATGAAACAAGGACAGTCCGTCTGCCACCGGGACAGGACGTGCGGGTACTCCCGCCCCGTCAGCGCGGGTCACTGCAGGTGTCCTACGGACTCTGCTGCAGGCTGGGTGGCTGAAGTGGGGAGGGGTCCCAGCAAGGAAGATTTGGGGTCACTCTGGAAAGGGTGGCTTTGATTCCAGGGGCGGGGGCCCTGG
The DNA here is from genome assembly GCA_004026765.1 of Micronycteris hirsuta. Taxonomy (NCBI): domain Eukaryota; kingdom Metazoa; phylum Chordata; class Mammalia; order Chiroptera; family Phyllostomidae; genus Micronycteris; species Micronycteris hirsuta. The sequence continues at coordinate 21,027 of PVJI01022081.1, forward strand.
GGAGCTCCAAACCAGGGAGAAAGGTGACAGTGTTTGCGTCTTCAATCTCTCCTGCGTGAGGGACCGAAGACCGCATGGCAACAGCTGGCCACAGAGCCCAGACAGGACCCCAGCCCGCCTGTCGCTCGGTCTCTGCTCTGGCAGACTTCCGCTTTGGGTGATAAAATGAAGCTGCAAAGAAAAAAGAAGTGGCCACGACATTTCACTTCATTGCTCCTTTTTCTTCTTGAGTCACACCTCACGTGGATGAATCTAAAAACCATGGAATTATTAAGATCGCATCGAATTTTTTAGCCAAGAATAACATTATTTTATTAGCAGGAGAAATAACAGGAAATTCTCAAAGAACAATTACACCAATAATCTAATTCTTAACAAACTTAAGAGTTTCTTCTTCCTAAATAGTATAGCTATACTTTGCAAAATTTTACTAATATACAACCTATAACTAAAGATCCCACCCAATTGTAATTGATGAAAAAGACTTGTAAGTTTTGTAGCCACATGTTGCTTTGTATACAAATAAAACTGATATTATAAATCATTAAAAGGCAAATTCATTGTTTTTAAGAAAATGGTGACTAAAATGTGCTAAAGTATGCAAATATCTTACAAACATCTCTCATACATCAAATGTCTAAAATATATGTCATTTCATGACAACCATAATGTTGACTCACTGTGTATCTGGTAAACTTGTTGCTAAAAATTGCAATGAGTATCTATTTAGAATCTGTTATTCAAGAGAGTGTTCCAGATAGTTTTAAAAGCATTGTTACTTTATATTCATTAATTATATACAGATACATTTTCTGGAAACCTATTCTGAATCAGATCCTGTGATGGAGAAATTCAAATATAAATGCCGTCTGGATAGCTGATTATACCTAGGAATTCTTGTTAATCGCTTTAGGTGTGGAACCAGGACTTACCTTTTAGCAGTACTGAAGTATTTGGACATGAAATGGCAATATCTCGCCTTTATTATTATAGAATGACCCAGGCGGGGAAAGCAGGTGGCGTGGAGCTGAAACTGGAGGGCCGCGGCCAGTCGCGGCTCAGGCCGGCTGGCGGGCAGCTGGGTCGTTGTGCAGTGCCGCATTTGTATGTGTTTTACAATTTCCGTCACTGAACATTTGTACTTATTTATTTATTTTTAGAGAGGGGGAAAGGAGGGAGAAAGAGAAAGAACATTGATAAAAGAGAGAAACATCGGTCGGTCACCTCTCATACATGCCCTGACCAGGGACTAAACCCGCAACAAAAGCACGTACCCTGATTGGGAATCAAACCAGTGGCCTTTCAGTTTGTGGGATGATGCCTAACCCACTGAGCCACATCAGTCCGGGCACATTAGGGAAAGTTTTAATAAGGAGCGATTTCCTTATTAAGAGTGGGAGGTGAGACGTGGCAGGGCTGCGAGGCCACTGCATGGCCTCAGCAAGATGCAGGTGGTCCGAGGGCCTCTGGGCTGCAGGGCAGGTCGGAAGATGGCTTCGTGGTGGTGATGCTGAGCCTGGGGGAGTAGGGTGGTCGGACACACCGTGAAGACAGGAGACGGCGGGGGGGGGGGGGGGGGAAAAATACCTAGAGGCTGTGTGAGAAAACCAATCATAAGCACCTCGAGGAAACCCAAACTGTCAATTCTGGAAACCACACACAGCCGTTCCAACCACTATTGTTACTCACGGACCCCAGGCTCCGAAAGAGGCAGCAGGGACTTGCGCAGCAGGAGGGAGGTGCAGACGTCCTCCTCCCTTCCCCTGCCTCAGTACAACTGGGAACCCTGACACCACATATAAAGGTGGAGGGAGGAGGGCAGACCTGCTGGGACCCGAGGGACGACATGGCATGAGTCCCCTGGTCTTCTTTCTGTGTCGTTACCCTGGACTTGGAGGTGAAGGAGTCAGCAACCGGGAAACACCAATAGGCACAAACCAAACCCCCCAATGAATGCTGCTTTCTCTGACAAAGGACCAGGAGATGTCCCTCCCTCAGGACAGGAAGTGACAGAACCATCCTACCCCAGCCAGACCCCACCCTTCCACCTAGCAAGGATGAGAGGGAAGCCTGGACTCGCTTTCCCTTCCATCCTGCAAGGCAGCATCAGGGAGAGCACGCAGGGGGCTGGACTTCCACCCCCACCTGTATCATGGCAGAGAGATGCCCATGCGTGCCCCACTGGGGTATTGGAGGAGGCCCAGTGGAGTTAGGACTGTCCCCCCAGTCCCCCACTGCACCCAGCAGTGTTAGCGGAGCCAGGGAAGGGCAGCAGAGGCCTGGTGGGGCACCTGAGGTAGCATCCCCCTCCCCTAACAGAGCAGCATGGTGAAAAGCATCTAACACAAAGGTTAAAGTAAGACGTAGAGTCTTGTAACATAATATGTATAAGGTTTCAATCAAAAATCGTAGCAACAGCCAGGAAGATCTCTAACTGAATGAAAAAAGGCAATCAACAGACGCTGCCCCAGAGACACCAGGACTGTCTGGGAGGGTTTCGAGCAGCCATCAGGACGAGGTGGGAGACCAAGTCGACCTGACAGCCACACACACTAGGCAGCGTTTGTCACCACAACAGCGCGGTATTGCGAGGGAGAAACGGAGCACGCAGAGCAGACAGAGCCCAGGGACAGGCCCACACGTGCCCGGCCGGGGGCAGTGCAGAGCAGCGGGGCAGCTGGCAACAGACGGCGCTGCAGCCACCGGGCAGCCGAATCTCACGGCGACACCAACCTGCACTCGAGATGCGCCAGGGGCGCAAGCGCGGAACGTGCACAATAAAACCCATAGGGAGTCACAGCAGGAAACCCTGGGGGCTGGGGGCCAGGCAGGGCTCGCCCAGGCAGAGTAGGTGCCAAAAGCACAGCCGTAGTATAAACTGGCTTTGCTGATGCATTCGACCTCATCGAAATTAGGCATTTTTGCTCTGCTACAGACCCTGTTAAGGAGATGAAAAGATAAGCTTGGAAAATAGCTGAAAACCACACATTCAACAAATGGAACACACAAGGAATTCTCAAAACTCAACAGTAAGACAAACCGTCCAACTAGAAAATGGGCGTAAGACAGGAAGAGACATTTCACCGAAGAGGATATTCAGATGGAAGAGAAACGCATGAGAAATGGCCGGTGTCATTAGCCAGCAGGGGAACAGAACGTACAGCCCTGTGAGACGCCACTGCGCCCCACGGGCGGCCGAAGCGAGACCGTGACAACCCCGAATGCCGGGGAGGGTGCAGAGAAACCGGGTCCCTCCTGCGCTACCGGTGGGGATGTAAACGGTGTGGCCTCTCTGGAAAGTCTGGGAGTGTCTTAAAAACTGAACACGGGCATTTATCCCAGAGAAATGAAGACTTAGGTTCACATAAAACACGTACACAAATGTTACAGCAATGCCATTCATAACAGCCCCAAACTGGAAACAACCCAGCTGCCCTGCGACAGGTGAGTGGTCGAACGCCCCACGGCGCACCCACGCCAAGGAACCCAATGCAGCAGAAAAAGGACTGAACTACCGATATTCGTAGCCACTTCGGTGAGTCTCCATAGATGAGGCTGCAGGAAAAAAGCCAGTCCCAAAGTCCCCTACTGCGTGGTCCATTTTACAACATTCTTGAAATGAGGTAAGTGGAAATGGAGAACAGATCAGTGGCTGCCAGGTATTGGGCGGGTAAGGGTACGGCTATAAAAGCACGGAAGAGCGACCCAGGCAGCGATGGAACGTTCTGGATCCTGACTGTATCCGGGTCAGCATCCTGACTGTGACACTGTGCTGTGTGAAGTAAACACGATTCTCTCTGTATTATTTCTCACGGCTACACGTGAATCAACATGACCTCCACAGAGAAAGTTTAACTAGAAGCAGGCAGAAGGCATGAATACGCGACGGTTCGTCAGTGAGGGCTGTGCCGAGCAGGCTGTCCTGCCTGGAGGTCAGGGACGAGGAAGAACACGCTGCCCAGGACCATGACAGTGAGTCTGAGCCACGAGGGGAGCCCCGCCCTAAGAGCTCACCTAATTTGCAGAGTGCCTTGTTTTCCTGCTCTTACACATGAAAATTCTTAAAAAGGACATGCAAATGTCTCACAGTGGAAAGCGCGCGGGCTGTGCACAGCGGCGGGCAGGCCGTGCGCACTGAGAATGGAGGCCTGCGAGCTCTCGCTGCGCAGGAGCCAACATTTTCTCCTCCCGCAAATGCCAACTCTTGCCCCAAAGGTTAAAAAACAAAGCAAAGCAGCAAGTGCACGCACTTCGGAGCACTTCACACAGCCACTCTCCGCTCGTTCTGAAAGCGCCTCTTACGGCCTGAACTATAAACACATCAGAATTAAAACCCCATCAAAAATCCCACACGGAACAAAATTCCAGGAATGACCAATAAAAGAAAAGCTTTATTTGGTAGCAATATTCAAATGATTTCTTCACTTTTCAGCATGCTCGTCAAGCAGGAAGAAGTACGCTAAACTTGGGAGGCAGCCCAGTGTGAAAAAAGCCATAAAACTTGGCATCAGAAGACCTGGGGTTGATGTTTATTAACTTGGTTCCAGTTCCAACTTTACTTTTTTTACTAGAACTAAACAAGCAGATTCTACAGTTTACGTGGAAGAGCAGACAGGTGTGAGTACTCGGGAAAATGCTGGATTAAGGGAGCAACGAGGTGGGGCCGGTGCTCCTGGCCACAGCCAGCGTGCCCGACACCCAGATGCGCACGGCCCAAGGGGCAAGGATGCGGAGGTCCACCCCGGACCACGGCACGTTCAGAGCCACCCCGTTCGGCGGACAGTGGCCTCCCAGGTCGGTGACATCAGGAGGCACCTCTAAGGAACCGGACTGGGTCTGTGGGACCACAAGGAAGACGACGAGGCTGGTCCACAGTGTCACTCATTGGTGTCACTTCCGTTCT
>PVJI01022082.1:6029-26035 GCA_004026765.1 Micronycteris hirsuta
CTTTCCTTATTCTTGACCTTGGGTAATGTTATTATGATGTGCCTTGGTGTGTTCCTCTTTGGGTCCCGCTTCTTTGGGGTTCTCTGAGCTTCTTGGATTTCCAGGAAGCCTATTTCCTTTGCCAGATTTGGGAAGTTCTCGTTCATTATCTGTTCAAAAATACATTCAATTTCTTGGTGTTCCTCTTGTCCTTCTGGCAACCCTATGATCTGGATGTTGGGTCGTTTACAAATGTCTCTGAGGTTCCTGAGTCCCTCCTCATTTTTTTGAATTCTTGTTTCTTCCTTCTGGTCCACCCCATTGGTTTGAGTCCCATCTCCTTTTTTTCCCTATTGGTTCCCTGTAAATCTTCCTCCGTTTTCTTTATCGTATTCTTCATTTCTTCAACTATTTACATCCACCTTTCTTCCAGTTTTGTGAGCATCCTGATTACCAGTGTTTTAAACTCGGCATCTGTTAATTTGGCTATCTCTTCATCTGTTAGTTGTAATTTGTTCTGATCTTTCATTTTGGACATTTTCATTCTTTTTTATCTCGGCGCACCTGTTGGAGTCTTAGGTGTTTGTTGGTGCCTGGCAACCTGGGTTGCTTTTTTGTGACGTTTCCTCTGGGGGTGGGGCCTGGGAGGGAGCAATGGCGTCCGCCGTTCACCGCCACTCCCTATCACCCTCTGCTCCCCAGTTCCCCACTGCCTTTTCCACCAGTCTCGGCCCTGCTGGTTCCCATTGGCCTCTCCAGTTGCACCGCTGGCCTGCGAGGTTCACCCGTTGCTCGGGGTCGTGTTTTGTTTAGGCGCTCCCAGGGTGAGTCCCTCCAGGCAAACTGCCTCTCACTCCACTCCTCTGCTGGGTTCTGCCCCGCTTACTGGCCTGGATGTACGTCCTCCCCAACTTCCTGGGTGTCGGACTTCCCTTCAGTTAGATTCTGTCCGTTCTGGTTGTTTATTTTTCGCTATTGAGTTTGTTGTTTAAACTCTCTGGTTGTGAGCGGTGGTGCAGTGCGTCCACCTACACCGCCATCTTGGTGGAAGTCCCAGCCTCCACTCTTATACAGAGCTGCCATCAACACCAAGCATGGAAGAGCTACCCCTTTTACACAGACTGGCTCCAGGCAAGAAAAGGGCAGCTAATTGACCAGAAACTATACATTATTGGAAATAATCTGGGACAGACCAAGATCTGTGGTGGGGGCTAGTGAGGAAACACTCCCACTATCTTCCATAAAGACTGATCATTGTCCCCTGGGGGTAACCCAGGAATTCTAGCCTCCAAATCACACCAGAGGCCACCCTCTGGAGGCAGGTGGAGGTGGTACTGGCAGTGCCCTCAGAAACTAGATGAACTAATCCTGGGCCTTGCACTGATGGAAAGCTGGCAGGGCAGAAGATTGGGGACCAGCCACGCCTGAAGCCACAGCCACATACTTGGGTCACTTGTGGTCTTGAAAAGGCTGCCTATGGTTAAACTAGGACACTATCTGACATTACTGGGGTGCTTCCAGAAAAAGAAGACAGTGGAAAACACTAAACTCTGTTGAGACAAATTCCACTGTGGTCTTCATCATTATTTGCATTGTTTTTCTCCTGCATGGCTTTTTTTCCCCTACAAGTCTGTTCTTATTATTTCACTATTTTTTCTTTTTTAAAAATTTTCAATGTTTTTTTATTTTATTTTATTATCATTTTTATTGTTGTTTAAATATAACTGTCTCCATTTTCCCACCACAACTTTCCCCCACCCCACCCAACCCCACCTCTCACCTGCAATCCTACCCCATTTGGCTTTGTCCATGGGCCCTTTCCCTTTTTTTTTTTTTACTTTAGTTTATTTCAAATTTCATATTTTACTCCTCCCCTCTCTTACTATATCTTGCCTTCTTCCTTCTTCTTCTTATTTTTTTTAATTTTATTTTTCCCTTTCTGTAACTTGTTTCTATTCTGCACTCTTATTATTTCTCCTCCCTCCAGGCTCTCAAAACCATTTTATTGCCATTAGTCATCTCATATTCTCATTCCCTTTCTTATAATATTCTTTCTCCACCTTTATTAATCTTTGCTCACTGGTTGTTAATATGGTGGTTATTGTTACATTTCTTCAATTTTATTCCTAGATATTCACTATTTTTGTATTTCAAATCTCAAATTTTAGTAATCCCCTCCCCTACTCCATTTCACCTTCCCCCTGCCCTTTTTTCTTTTAGTATTTTCCTACTCAGCCTAGTTTTCATTCTTCACTCTTGTTTCTATTCCTTACTCTTATTATTTCTCCTCCTTCTACCTCTCAAAGTCGTATTTCTTTCTCTCAGTTATCTCATATTCATTTTTACTTTCTTGTAATAGTTTTAATCTCTTTCCAACTTTGTTACTATTTGCTCATTTGTTGTTGATAGTGTGGTTGTCAGTGGGGGTTATTTTCACAGGTGTGGATTTTGTCTCCTGGGTTGTTTTGTTTTGTTCTGGCAGCACCTACACAACAGCATAGAAGATATTGTGGCTAGTGTGACTCTCAGTCGGCCATATAAAGGGAAGTACACACTAAATAATGACCCAACAACAACCAAAACCCAGTTACAAAAAGAGAGCACACATAAATGGCATAAAGGGCATCCAAAGAGCATCCAGTTCAGAAGAAGGAGAATGCACCACTGAGGCCCACAGGTCTCCTACTACAAAAGGACAACCCACAATGACAGGGAGTCAAAGCAGATCAATCTAATAAGCAGAAACAAACAAAAAGAGTCAAGTAAAATGGAAAGACAAAAAAGCTTAATCAAAAGGAAAAAGGAATTCCAAGAATGAGTACTAAATGAAATTGAAGCAAGCAATCTATCAGACATAGAGTTCAAAATAATGGTTATAAGGATGCTCAAGGAGTTCAGTGAGACCTGCAAGGAACTTTATGAAAGCTACAAGGAATTTACTGGGAACTACACCAGCATGAAAAACTACATAGAAACTATGAATAAGAGCCAGGAGAAAATGAAGTGTAAAATATCTGAAATAACTAATACACTAGAAGGAATAGAAAGCAGTTGAGGATAAATGAATGAAGCAGAGGATTGAACCAGTGAGTTGGAGGATCAAGCAGAGAAAAAGACCCAGAAACAGCAACAAAATGAAAAAAAAAAAACAACAAAAAAAGAATGAAGATACTTTAAGGGAGCTGAAGGGCAACTTGAAATGTAAAAATCTTCGTATCATAGGGATATCAGAAGAATAAAGAAACAAGGGAATCAAAATATTTTTGAAAAAGTAATGATGGAAAACTTCCTTAATTTATTGAGGGAAAAAGTCACAGGAGTACAGGAAGCACAGAGGGTTCCAAAGAAGATAACCCCAAAGAGGCCCACTGCAAGACACATTGTAATTAAAATGATTAAATTTAACAGCATGGATGGAACTGGATAGTATTATGCTAAGTGAAATAAGCCAGGCAGTGAGGGACAAATACCATATGATCTCACCTTTAACTGGAACAAAATCAACAAAAGAAAAAAGTAAGAAAAACATAACCAGAGACATTTAAATTAAGAACGATCCAACCATAGCCAGAGGTGGTGGGAGAAGAAAGCGGGGACAATGGGGAGAAGGGTTTTCAGGAACCACTATAGAGGACACATGGACAGAACCAAGGGGGAGGATGGAGGCAGGGGAGGGAGGTGATTTTGAGGGGGTAGAGGGAGGGGAGGGGAGAGGATGCAGACAACTGTAATTGAACAACAATAAAGTAATTTTAAAAATTTAAGACACAGAGGGAATCTTAAAGGTAGCAAGGGAGAATCAGATAGTAACATACAAGGAAGCTATGATAAGGCTACCAGCTGATTTCTCAACAGAAACACTACAAAGAATGGAAAGTAATGAAATGTTCCAAGTAATGAAAAGCAAAGGCCTGCAACAAAGACTACTCAGGAAGGGTGTCATTTAAAATGGAAGGTGGAATAATGAACTTCCCATATAAAAAAAAGTGTAAAAGATTACACCTCCACCAAATCACCATTGAAAGAGATGCTAAAGGGACTGTTTTAAAGATGAAGAAAAAGAATGAGCGAGAGAAGAACACAGGTACAGAGGGAAAAATGGCAATGAATAAGTATTTATCAATAATAACCTTAATAGAAAATGGATTAAATGTCCCAATCAAATGGCATAGGGTTGCTGAGTGGATAAGAAAACACAAGCCGTAGATGTGCTGTCTACAAAAGACCCACCTCAGAAAAAAGATCTACACACACTGAAAATGAATGGATGGAAACATATTCCAAGAAAATGGACATTAAAAAAACCTGTGATAGCAATATTTTCAGACAAGATACACTTCAAAGACAATAACAAGAGACAAAGAAGGTCACTACATGATAATAAAAGGAGTAGTCAAACAAAAGGATATAACCCTTGTAAACATATGAATCCAAAATAGGAGTACCTAAATATATAAGGAAATTCCTGGAGGACTTCAAGAAAGATAAAGGCAGGAACACAATCATCATAGGGTATTTTAACATTCCGTTGTCTATAATGGAAAGATTTTCCCAACAAAGAATCAACAGGATATTGTGGCATTGAACAATAACTTACATGAAAAGGAATTAATTGATATATACAGAACTTTTCATTCCAAAGAAGCAAAGTATACATTCTTTTCAAATGCACATGAAACATTTTCAGAGATAGATCATAAGGTAGGAAACAAAACAAGTGTCAAAAAATTTAAGATAACTGAAATCATAGCAAGCATTTTATCAGACATAAATGGCTTGAAACTAGAAACAAACTGCAAAGGAAACCTCAAAAACATTCAAATACATCCCAGGCTGGTGTGGTTCAGTGAATTGAATGCTGGCCTTCAATAGGTCGCCAGTTCAATTACCAGTCAGAGCACATTCTTGGGTTGCGAGCCAGGTCCCCAGCTGAGGGCACATGAGAGACAACCACACATTGATGTTTCTCTCATTTTCTTTCTCCCTCCTTCCCACTCTCTCTTAAAAAAAAACAAATAAATAAATAAATCTTTTTAAAAACCTTTTAAAAACATTCAAATACATATAGACTGAATAACGTTATTAAATAATGAATGGGTAAATGATGAGATCTTAAGGAAGATCTTAAGGAAGAACTTAAAAAGTATCTGAAAACAAATGAAAATGAACACACAACAGTTCAAAACCTGTGGGATACAACAAAGACAACCCTCAGAGGGAAGTTTATAGCACTACATAAAAAAAGACAAACATTTCAAATAAAGAACCTAACCCTACATCTACAAGTACTGGAGGAACATCAACAAGCAAAGCCCAGAGTGAGTAGAAGGAAGGAAATAATCAAGATCAGAGCAGAATTAAACAACATTGAGACTAAAAGAACAATTCAAAGGATCAATAAATCCATACCGTTCTTTGAAAAGATAAACAAAATCAACAAACTTTTGACCAGACTTATCAAGAAAAAAAGAGAGAGGACCCAAATAAATAAAATCAGAAATGAAAGAGGAGAAATTACAACTGATACCACAGAAATACAAAGGATTATAAAAAATTACTACGAACTCTGTTGGTGAGAATGCAGACTGGTGAAGCCACTGTGGAAAACTGTGGAATTTCCTAAAAAAACTAAAAACGGAACTGCCTTTTGACCCTGCAATTCCACTGCTGGGATTATACACTAAGAATTCTGAAATACCAACTCAAAAGAACCTATGTACCCCAATGTTCATAGCAGCACAATTTACAATAGCCAAGTGCTGGAAACAGCCTAAGTGCCCATCTACAAATGAGTGGATAAAATAGTCCTGGTACATTTACACAGTGGAATTCTATGCAACTGTAAAAAAGAAAGAATTCTTACCTTTTGCAACAGCATGGATGTATTTGGAGAGTGTTATGCTAAGTGAAATAAGCCAGTCAGAACAAGATAAATACCATAAGATCTCACTTATACGTAGAGTCTAATGAACAAAATAAACTGATGAACAAAATAAAACCAGAGACGTGAATACATGAAACAGACTGACAGATCTCAGAGCAGAGGAGTATGGGGGGGCACTGAAAGAGATTAGCCAAAATCACATATGCATATATGCACAGCCCATGGACATAGACAACAATATGGTGAAGGTCAGCAGTGTCAGAAGTGGGCAGAGGGGTAAGGGAATGGGTGACATCTGAAATAGTGTCAAAATTAACAAAATTTAAAAAATAAATAAAAAATAAAATGTTCGGATATTCTGCTAAATTGCTGACCTTTAGATGTTTCAATATGAGGATCTTTCAGACTTGTTTTTGCATTGAGTAGGGGATCCTTGTTGAATTATAGGTGTTCAAATTGTTGAAATTTGAAGATGAGATACCAAGGGGATATCTCACACCAACATTTATCTGACATCACTCCCCATAGTAATCTCTTTCTAATTCCAAGTTTCCCTAGGCATCAATATTATATGGGTACAAATGGGATCACCTTAACAATTATAGCTCCGATTATAACAATTATTTTCTTATACACTTAATGTACAATGTCAAATATATACAAAATCTTTCCTACTTCTCTAAGAATTGTTTCAACCATGACTCTGAACATTATTTTACATAAGCCATTGTGTACTAATTCATATGCTCAGAATTAATTCATAGGAGGGATTTTCTGTACTACTGGGTCAAAGAAAATGAATGCATTTGATACTCTTGATATATCTTGCTTGATTGCCCTTTAGACTTGATTCTAAAAAACTTTTTTGTGATAAAAGTTTTCTAAAATCTGTTGGAAGAAAGTCTTTCATGTGTTTAATTTTTTTGGCATTAACTTAAGTAAACTATTTCTATGAATATTATACTGTTTATTTTATTCATTTATTGTTGCTAAGTTACAGTTGTCTTGCCTTTTTCCCCATTGATCTCCCCTAACACATCAGCACCCACTCAAACAGTCAATCGCCCCCATTGTCTGTATCCATGAGTCATCTATTCTTGGTCCTTGGTTTGCCCCTTTCCCTTCTTTTCCCTGTTGTCTCCCTCCCCTCAACCCCCTGGTCACTGTCAGTTTGTTCTTTGTTTATAAGTCTCTGGTTCTATTTTGCTCATTTGTTTGTTTTATTGATTAGTTTCCACTTATAGGTAAGATCATATGGTATTTGTCTTTCACCACCTGCCTTATTTCACTTAGCATTATGCTCCCCAGATCCACCCATGCTGTCATGAAAGGTAGGAGCTCCTTTCTTTCTGCTGTGGAGTATTTTATCATGTAAATGTACCATTTTTTTTTTTGATCCACTCATTTTCTGATGGACACTTAGGTTGCTTCCAGCACTTGGCTATTGTAAATGGTGCTGCTATGAACATTGGGGTGCATAGGTTCCTTTGAATTAGTGTTTCAAGGGTATAATCCCTACAGTAAAATTGCCAGGTCAAAGGGCTATTCCAGTTTTAGTTTTCTGAGGAAATTCCATACTGTTTTGCACAGTGGCTGCACCAGTCTGAAATCCATCAACAGTGTACTAGTGTTCCCTTTTCTCCACAACCTTGCCAGAACTTGTTTGTTGATTTATTAATGATGGCCATTCTAACTGGTGTGAAGTGGTATTTCATTGTTGTTTTAATTTGCATCTTTCTAATGCCTAGTGATGTTGAAGAATTTTTCATGTGTCCGTGGGCCTGCTGTATGTCCTCCTTGGAGAATTGTCTGTTCAGGTCGTTTGCCCATTTTTTAATTGGATTTTTTGCTTTCCTGGTGTGGAGTGGTGTGAGTTCATTATATATTTTGGAGATCAAATCCTTGTCTGAGGTATCATTGGCACATATGTTTTCCTATACAGTTAGTTCCCTTTCCATTTTGTTGATGTTTTCTTTAGCTGTGAAGAAGCTTTTTAGTTTGACGTAGTCCCATTTGTTTATCCTTTCCTTTATATTCTTTGCCCTAAGGGATATATTGATGAAAATACTTACCTGAAATTTTTCTTCCTACATTTCCCTCTAGGACTTTTATGGTGTCATGATTTATATTTAAGTATTTTAACCTTCCTGAATTTATTTTGGTGTATGGTGTAAGTTGGTGGTCGAGTTTCATTTTTTTGCATGTACTTGTCCAGATCTCCCAACACCATTTATTGAAGAGGATGTTTTTACTCCATTTTATATTCCTGCCCTCTTTGTCAAATACTAACCAACTGTATTGACATGGGTTTTTTTTCTGGGCTCTCTATTCTGTTCCATTGGTCTATGTGTCTGTTCTTATGCCGGTACCAGACTGTTTTGATTTCAGTGGCTTTGTAATATAGTTTGATATCAAGTATTATGATCCTTCCTGTTTTGTTGTTCTTTCTCAAAGTTGCTGAGGGTATTTTGGGTCATTTATGGTTCCATATAATTTTTTGAAATATTTATTCTATATCTGTGAAATATGTCATTGGTATTTTGTTAGGGATTGCACTGAATGTGTAGATTGCTTTGGATAGTATACTATGTTTCTCGAAGAATATAAATTTTCTGTGAGAAATTTTATACCCACTCATACACTATTTGGTCAAGTAAATTTTTAAATCATTACATAAAATTTATTTCATGAATTTATTGCATAAGTTCATCATTTTGTTGTATTTTTACCATTTTTTATTGTTACACTATTACTGTTTTCCCTATTTTCCCCCTTTGCCCTCCTCTATCCATCTCACCCCATGCTTCCACTATCAATTCCACATGGTTGTCTATGTTCGTGGGTCATTCTTGCATGTTTCTTGACTAACCCCTTCCCCTTCTTTCAGCCATTATCCTCCTCTCCCATGCCCTCTAGTCACTGTCAATCTGTTCCATGTTTCCATTCTTGTTTTTCTATTTTGTTCATTAGTTTATTTTGTTCATTAGATTCCTCTTATAAGTAAGATCATATGGCATTTGTCCTTCACTGCTTGGCTTATTTCACTTAGCATAATAGTCTCCACTTCCATCCATGCTGTCTAAAGGGCAAGAGTTTCTTCTTTCCTTCTGCTGAGCAGTATGATGATTTTTTATTCTGTTTAAAGAAACTTTGTATTTATGAGTAAAGATAATCCTTGCAGTATTTTAGCTACTGAAAGAAAGTTATTGAGTCTCTGAACATAAGAGAGGGCTATTTGCTACTTCTTGATGATGGTATCTTCCCTGAGTGTAAGCTCCAAAGAAAAACATTTAGTCCAATTTTAATCATCAGTTTTCAAGATGATGCTCATTTAAGTTATGCTGCTGCACATCCAGAAAGTCAATTTATCAAGAATTTCTGATCTTAGGCAATAATTATGCTATGTTCCCAAGAGTTACATGTCTTTCATTCAGCTGCTTGTTGAAACTGACAAGTTTGTGTTTTTCTTTCTTGAGTTTTCTTGTTTTATTTTATATGTGTAAAATTTCAAGAGATTAAAGAGTCAGTATGCACAGCAATGCCAATGATAAGTGTAAAATTTGAAAGCTGATATACAGGTTATGACTGAGAGACAGAATTTAACCAGATTGAATTGAATTATATTTTGTTTCAATATGGTTATAAGGAAATAATAGGTCTGTAACTGAATAGTTTGTTGGTTTGAACATTATATCAAGTGTTACTAATGTTATCAATGTTTTTAATAAATTTTTAAGATATACTTATTTATGTGTTACTGGAATTTTTCTAGCATCTACAGTTTCAAAGACATGGCAGATTCTGTGTCCTTAAAATGCGCTCTTCTCATAAGTCTAAAGATATAAACAAATGAGTCTGGCAGTGACTCTTTATACACATTGAAACATCAGCAATATTAATATAATTAGTAAATTATATATTTCACACAAGTAACTTCTATGTTTCCAAGCCTCTCCAGTTTGGACAGAAAAAGAGCAATGATAATCAAATTCACACATTCTTTCTTTTCTTTATGCCAGTCATTTACATGGTTCTCGTGAGTGAGGAAATACACTTTCAGCTGCTATTGTTGCTTCACTGGACTCCCCAATATCTTGTTGGTGCTGGGCTCTTCCATTGGGTATTTATATTCTAGCAAGATTGAGGCACTGAAAGTGCCAGAGTATGCTGTAGAAAAACCTATCTTCCCTTTTTATGTTATATTCCACTGTTCAACAGAATAATGTGCCATCACAAAATTCTAAGTGTGGTTAGGTTTGTAGAAGGCAGTCATCTATACATATAATTATGCATATAAACCCAAATAGCTCCTCAAGTCGACAATTAGAAAATTTAAAATGAAACTGGAGAAAGAGTTTGAAAGCTCGTTTTGGCTTTCACATGAAATTATATCTGTCCACTTAAACTTTTCTGCTACAAAAATATCTGGGTTTTTTTTTATAGTTGCCATTTTTTCCTCAAATGGATTATAACTTGGGTAAAGAACACTACTTCTGTTTGGGAACATTCTCAAATTCTCCAAAATCTGTAAAGGGTGATGCTAATGGTGTTCAGATGTCTTATGGGCTTTTACAGGAACTAATGTGATAGATTTATTTTGTACATCCTTCCTACTGTCTATAGCACTGAGGCATGAGTCCATGGCAGTCATCACCAGGAGACAAATCTTAGAGATAGACAATCATGCTGCACAGTGATTGTTCCCCTCTGCTCTGATCACTAGAGTTTTCTTACTGAGTCAGGCTCATCATTCCCACTTAGCTCCTTCTTTGCCATGGAAAAATCCTCCCCCAGGAGGCTCCTCAGCCTCCCTTGCTCCACCAGTTCACCATCTTTGTCCAACTAACCTTAATCCTCGTTTGTGCTCAAGCTAAGTGGAACCAACGGATCAGCTGGCTTTAGTATATAGAAGTGTCATGGCTTAGATCCAACCCTTGTGAGCCAAAGAGTAAAGTCTGGAACCAGAAAACCAGGTGAGGCTGCACCTTGTTAGTTTTCAGGTACAGCCAGGATTAAACCTAAAGAGCCATGGCTTAGCGAAGCCAAAGGAAAGATTTATATCTATAGTCAGATTGTAACTAAAGTTCTAGCTGGGGAGAAAAAGTCACAGGGGTTTCCTAGCCCAACCTAGAGGACCATTATTGAACCAATGACACTTTAAATCACAGACTGTTAGAATTCTAAGGAAACTTTCAGAGGATATAATTACAGTGACATTCAAAAAAATACCCCTGGCTGGTATAGCTCAGTGGATTGAGCATGGGCCTGTGAAGAAAGGGTCACAGGTTCTATTCCCAGTCAGGGCACATGCCTGGGTTGTGGGCCAGGTCCCCAGTAGGGGGTGTGCAAGAGGCAACCACACAATGATGTTTCTCACCCTTTCTCCTTTCCTTCCCCTCTCTCTAAAAATAAAATAAATAAAATCTTTAAAAATAATCTATATCATTCTGTTCATATAAATTCTTTCAAAGCAATTTCTTGTTTCTAACTAAACTGAGAAGCTGATTGACATATTTCTTAAAGAATACAGACTGCCATACCAAACAACCAGGGTTCAAATACCAGCTCTACTATTTACCCAACTTATACAATATTGTTAGACATGTTTTTGTATTTCTCCAGTCCTCAGTTATTTTTTTGTTTGTATGTTTGTTTTATTAAGGTTTTCACCATCTTTAAAGTAGGGGAAATGATACCTATGCTGTTATAAAGATTAACTGAATTAATACATGTAAAATTTTTAAAACATTGCCTAGTGTATAGGACATACACAATAATTATAGGCTTCAAATGAAAGTAGAATAGCTCTGATTGAGGGAAGGGTAGGTAAGTACATTTCAGAGCCCCATTTCCTTACAAACAACTTAAAGCATGGCAGCCTCCATAGGAATTCATAGAATTCTTATGGTTTTCCATAGCATACTTTAAATTCATTGTTATAATAATCCTCATCCAATCCAAGATTTCCCTCTACAGTACTTTTGTCAGATACTGACCTCTGCTTAACACTTTCAAAAAAAGTTGTTGCACAGTTCTAGATATCCCAAATATTGAAGATGTAAAGTCTCTTAGTCAGTAAAGTTAGAGGTACCGTCAATGGCTCCAGGAAGCAACAAGATGTAACGAGAGGAGCAGCTGCCCTTGTTTCTGAAAGATCTAGAATCCTGTCTCTAGCACCTCTTAGCTGTATGACCTCAAGAATGTGACTAAACTTTTCTGATTCTTCATTTACTCATGTTGAAAATAGGGATAATTTTACTATATACCTCATAAGTTTGCTATGAGTATTGAATTAGATAATATAAGTGAAGTGGCTGACTCATAACAAGCACTCCAAATGTTGCTTGTTATGATTCTACCCATTAATTCTCTTTGTTCTTTGAAGATCAATAAAAGAAAATTAAATCATTCTTCCACATAATTGTCAGACCTTATAGCTAAGAAGATCATATAAATCTCAGTTTTTCTTTTGGTTCTTTCCTGTCCTGGGTTTTCTCAAATGTTCTTCATTTGACATTATTTTCAGACCCCTCACCATCCTGAATATCCTTCTTTTATTATTCTTTGTTTGCCAATGACCTTCTAACATGGTAGCAATACAGCTTGATTACAAGTTGCATGTGGAGATTCAACTTTTCTAAGATACAATGCTTTGTTTATTGAAACAACCTGATTTTCTGAAACTTCATTATGTTCTTGGCTTATATTCAGCCTATGTTAAAAAACCCAGATTGGGGATAGAGGTGAGAGATTTTACCTAAGTTGTTGTCAAATCATTTCTTTGTTCCTGCCTTACTGAAGGGGCTGAATAACCCTAGGACTCAGTCTCTTGTTCCTAAGATTAGTAAATGGAAGTGTGTTTGCATGTCACACTAAAAATATCCTGACATTAGGACATGAAATAGAAAATACCAATGATGTGGAGAAACTTAGGCATGTTTTCTATAAAACCTTATAGTTTCTCCTGAAACATCTTCTTGTTTTGTCTGTTATATTCTATTAACCTCAAACTTTAAGATAATGCCTACATAAAGATACATCATGAAAGTAACAAGAAAAATTAAGGAGAAGCCAAAATCTATTTTTCATCATCTCCCAAAATAACGGACACCCTATGTAGGATCAGGTAAATTGGTTTGGGATAGTAGTCATGGTTTTGCTCTGATTGGACATTTAAAGTTACTTCTTCCTTTCTGACTTTACCAATTCATGCAATAAATGTGAAGGTTTTGTTTTGATTTATACTGAAGATCTACTAAAGACTAGTTACTACACCAGAGTTTCTACAGATGGAATGGTCTCAGAAATGTACATGATATAATCTTTGCACTTAAGGAGGCTATAGCAAGCTGTGACTATTCAATATAATACCATAAGTGGTATTTCTCAGGAATTCAATAGTACCAAGGGATCACAGAGGAGAAAACAACCAACTAACTGCATGGGAAGACTGAAATAACAGCAGTTATTTTTTTTCTGAGACCTGACATATAAAAGGAATTTTAAAAATTAACCAGGTTTTAAAGGTTTAATGGTCATGTGTATGTATGTGTGTGTCTATATCTATACGTAAAATGCATACTATGTATTATGGAGAGATAACATCTACCTGCTTTATTTTTAAAAATACACTTTTTCAACACTTTTGAATTATTTATTTTTATTTAACACAAAATACTAAACATTCTTACACTATTCATTTAAAACAGGTCAAAATAGCCTTTATTTGACATAATATCTTAATATATTTAAGAATTTTTTACAGATATGTCCTTTTTAACACGAGCTAAAATGAAACCACTCTGTTTAAACTGTTCTTTTACCCAGGCTTCACTGATATACACTTACCTCCCTCTAAGTCATTTGAATTTGAATAAGCATAGCACATCTAGATATATAACTAACAAATGCAGCCAAGCTAATGGATCTTAGTCAATTCTTGACTGTGAAGAAAACCAATTTTAACCCGGTAAATCAATTGGAAATGTGGGAAACTCAGACAGCAGAAAACCAGTGACCCAATCCACTTAAATTGGGCTAGAAATGAAATTTCAGACTACACAATGCTTTAAGAGTTAGAGGAACTAAGCAATGTAGTGAGTGTGGTTTGCTAGGAAGAAGTGTTAAACTTCCTGACTATGGGAGAATAGCATATCCTAAGGGAAATTATAATTAAAGCACAACAGATTGTATTTTTCTTTTTCAGAGGAATTGTGAAGTGCTAGATGTATTCAGTGAAGCCTCCTAAAGGACTGTTTGAAGATCTCCAGGCAAAGAAAAATCTGTTCTGGAAACAGGGGAAAAGAAAAATGCAATAAAATAAGAGTCTGCTGTATTAGATAAGAATTTTAAGAAATAAATAAAGGCAGCAGAAAAAAAACAGAAAAGTGAAAAGTTCATGCTCATAAAAGCAGTCAGAGATTATAAAGGGCACAGGTAATGGAAACCCCTTATGGTTATGTCATACAGAGATAAGAATCTACAATTAAAATGATTATTAAGTAAATGCTTTCTCAAATCTATATTTAACAATAACAGTGCATTTCTTTTCTAAGAGCAATGCAGACAAGTTGTAGCTAATGTAAACTAGGTGAAAAAGTAGATAGTCAGGAGCTAATAATTAAATGAGAAAAGTAGTACATTAGGGAACAGAATACTTCTAGATTGAATTCATATGTCATTTATGTGAGCACTGATTTCACCCGTATACAGTAGCTCCCCTTATCCATGGGGCATATGTTCCAAGATCCCCAGTAGATTCCTGAAACCACAGATAATACCAAACTCTCTGTATATTTTGTTTTTCCTACACATATACAATTATGACAAAGTTTAATTTATAAATTATGCAGTCAGAGATTAACAACAGTAACAATAAAATAGAACAGTCATAAAAATATATTTAATAGTCAGAGAATATGGTCTCTGTCTCTCATAAGTGATGTGATAACTGAGACAGCTATCAAGTAAATAACAGACAGATAGCATATACAATGTGGATATGCTGGACAAAAAGATGATTCACATCCTGGATGGAACAGAGCACGGTGGTGTGATATTTCATCACACTACTCAGAAATGTACAATTTAAAATTTATGAAGTGTTTATTGATGACATTTTTTCATCTCATATTTTCAGAACTTGATTGGCCATAGGTAATTGAAACCATGGAAAGTAAAACAATGGATAATGGAGACTATTGCATTATAAACTCTGTCTTTTCAAAGGCATCTAAGTGAAGAAGGAAACTATCCGTGGAAATCAGGAGTATTTAGAAACACACTTAATAGAATACAATTATGGAGCAGGATGGGGATGTTACAAATTTTTGAGAATTTACTAGTCATTTATAAAAGAATGTAAGGAAACCATTGAAAGTTACATTTGAAGGCATAATCAATATCTGGTCTCCAATAGGCCATTAAGAAATATTACTCAAGCCCTAACTGGTGTGGCTCAGTGGATTGAATGCTTGCCTGTGAATCAAAGGGTCGTCAGTTTGATTCCCAGTCTAAGGCACATGCTTGGGTTTTGGCACAGGTTCCTGGTAAGGAGTGTGTGAGAGGCAACCACACATTGATGTTTCTCTCCCTCTCTTTCTCCCTCCCTCCCCCTCTCTAAAATAAATTTAAAAAATCTTTTAAAAACATAAACTTTAAAAAAAAGAAATGCTACTTAATATTCAGAAATTGGTTGCACTTTTATATATCAATAATGAATTATCAGGAAGGGAAACTAAATAAACAATTCCATTTATAATTTCACCAAAACATAAAATATATAGGATTAATTTAACCAAGGAGGTAAAAGACTTGTACTCAGAAAACTATAAGGCACTGAAGAAAGAAATCAAAGATACAAAAAAATGGAAGCATGTACTATGCTTAAGAATAGGAAGAGTTAACATAATTAAAATGTCCACATGACCCAAAGGAATCTATAGAGACAGTACAATCCCTATCAAACTACCAATGGCACCCTGGCTGGTGTGGCTCAGGGGACTGAGTGCTGGCCTGTGAACCAGGGGGTCACTGGTTCAATTCCCAGTCAGGGCACCATGCCTGGGTTGTGGACCAGGTCCCCAGTGGGGGACGCATGAGAGGCAACCACACATTGATATTTCTCTCCCTCTCTTTCTCCTTTCCTTTCCCTCTCTCTAAAAATAAATATTTTTTTTTAATTAAAGAAAATACCAATGGCATATCACATGGAATTAGAAAAATAAAACAAAAAATTCATATGGAACCACACACACAGAAACCTGAATAGCTTCAGGAATATTGAGAAAAAAAGAACAAAGTTGGGGATACCTTGCTATCCAATATCAAACTATACTTCAAGGTCATATTAATCAAAATGACATGATACTGACATAAAAATAGACATATAGATCAATGGAACAGAAAAGAGCCTAGAAATGAACCCATGCCTTTATGGTCAATTAATATTTGAAAAAAGAGGCAAGAACATACAATGGGATAAAGACAGTCTATTCAATAAACAATGTTGGGAAAATTGGACAGATACATGCAAAAAATGAAACTAGACCACCTCCTTACATCTTATACAAGAGTAAACTAAAAATGAATTGAAGACTTAAATGTAAGATTCAAAACCATAGGAATCCTGGGAGAAAACATAGGCAGTAAAATCTCTGATTTTCTTTTAGCAATATTTTTTATGACACATCTCCCTTGGCAAGACAAACAAAAGAAAAAATAAAAAAATAGATTGCATCAAACTGAAAAGTTTTTGCACAACCAAGGAAACCATCATAAAACAAAGACAAAACTTACTAACTGAGAGGATATATTTGCCAATAATATATCTAATAAGGACTTAATATGCAAAATTTATAAATAACTCATACTACTCAATACCAAAAAAAGAGAACCAAACAATCCAATTAAAAAATAAGCAGAGTCTCTGAATACACATTTCTCCAAAGAGGACATGCAGGAAGCCAAGAGACATGAAAAGATGCTCAATGTCATTAGTGTTCAGAGAAATGCAAATGAAAATCACAATGGAAGATGTCACTTTATACCTGTCAGAATGGCTATCATCAATAAATCCACAAATTACAAGTGTTGGTGAGGATGTGGAGAAGAAGGAACTGCAAGTGCTCTATTGGTGGGAATGTGGATTGGTACAGCCACTGTGGAAAACAGTATGGAATTTCCTCAGAAGATTAAAAATGGATCTGCCTCTGCTCTGGCTGGTGTAGCTCAGTGGATTGAGTGCGGGCTGGGAACCAAACAATCCCGGTTCGATTCCCAGTCAGGGCACATTCCTGGGTTGCTGCGGGCCAGGTCCCCAGTGAGGGCCATGTGAGAGGCAACCATACATTGCTGTTTCTCTCCCTCTCTTTCTCCCTCCCTTCCCCTCTCTCTAAAAATAAATAAATAAAATCTTAAAAAAAATGGATCTGCCTCATGACCCAGTGATTCCACTTGTGAATATTTATCCAAAGAAACCCAAAACACTAGTTTGGAAGAATATATGCACCCCTATGTTCATTGCAGTGTTATTCACAGTAGCCAATCTATGGAAACAACCTAAGTGCCCAAAACAAATGGATACACATATGGCGGTACATATATACAATGGATTATTGCTCAGTCATAAAAAAAAGAATGAAATCTCACCATCTCTGACAACATGGATGTACCTAGAGGGTATTATGCCAAGTGAAATAAGTCAGTTAGAGACATATTATATGATTTCACTTACATGTGGAATCTAAAAAACAAAATAAACAAAATTGAAACAGACTCATAGATACAGAGAGTGAACTGGTGGTTGCCAGAGCAGTGGGGGATTTGGGACACTGGGTGAAAGAGGTGAAGGGACTAAGAAACACAAATTGGTATTGACAAAATAATCACGAGGAAGAAATAAAAGCATAGGAAATATAGTCAATAATATTGTGATAATTATGTGTATTGCTATTGGGGTGCTGGAAATATTGAGGAGAACACTGTGTAAAGTATATGATAGTTTAACCACTCAGCTGTACACACTAAACCAATACATAATAAAAAATTACTAATGTTGAAACAGACACTATTACCTTCCCCAATTAAAGTATCCCAGGTATACAGCCAGTTGCATTAGACATACCTGTGCCTATCATGAATTTTTTTTATTTATCCACAGCACAATGGAGAAAAAGGTAAAATTTTGTATTTTTATCATCTTGGTGTCTGATTTTAGACTATTTGCAACCAAAGTTGCCATTTAAACTTTCCTAAACCTCTTCTTTATCAACTCTGATACAAAATGCTCTATCCTATTAGAGCTGCATTCTCTTTAGCAAACTAATAAATGAAACCACACTGCTGTGATTATGTGATGTCATGTGCTTCTGAGTTATCTTCCCTCAAAATCAGTCACTTGAAAATGGATCTTCTGGAGACCCACAACCTTAATTTGACACATAAATGTTACAGTAATAAGTTTAGGGAAATATGACAGGGTATCAAGACAGATTATTTGGACAGGACCTTTAAACATCCTTCTAATCATACTATAACAAATTCATATTTTGTCTTTTAAGCTTAAATTTATTGAGTATTTATTACATGTCTGTCTACTAGGTAATTTGGATGTATTAAGTAATTTGATCCTCACAAAATAACCCTATGGATTAGGCCTTATGATTATACTCTAAATTACAAAATGGAGATACGGAAACCCTATGATTAACTTGTCTCATGTTACAAAACTAAGTTGTATAGTTGGAACTCATACTAACTGCATCTGGTTCCAGAGCCTGAGTTCTTAACCACTACTTCTACTGTGTATATATGGCATTATCTTCTCATAGAATAAGTTTTGCTTGAATGTATATGTTATGAGGAGTGGGAGTACAGCAGGAAATAACTGAAATATTTTTTTTTATCTTGAATGTCTATGTGTAGGAGCAACAAAAAGGAAATTCTTGGCTTCTTTGTGTTTTTCCTTATTGAATACCTTACGTAGAGGAAGGAGAGTTAATCATCCTATTGGTAAATTCAAGAGAAGAAACTAGACATGCAGAACTCAGTACCCTCTCCCTTTCTCTTTAAGCTCAGTCTCTCTGCAGAGAATATTTATTTTGCTCAACTACCTTGTGCTGTGAGTCTTTTGATGCCAGGCTATTTCCCAGCAGAGACAGGCCAATAGTTTACCACACCCTCTCTATTACTGTGGTACAGCATTGAGAATCCCACCTTTGACACAAACTAATTCAAGTATGTCAACAGCTCCATCAATAATAATGTTGATATTTAGTTCTAAAGCTGCCTTACTACTTCTTTAGCTCTCAAGTGGTTCAGAATTCAGTAGTGAATAGGGCTGTCAACTATTGATTATATCATATTACTAGAGTTATTTGTGGTTGAAATTTAGAAGTGTTTTTTGAGTGGTAAAAGAAATAGAAACTAGATTTTGTTGATATGGTGATAGACATCTGGACACTTAGGAATATCTAGATTATGCTGCTGTTTTTATCTCCAGTAATATGTCTGGTATGGCTTTGTAAGTAATACAAATTCATTCCTTGGCATAATTTTTCTTTATTTGTTTAAAATTATTTCCTGAGGCACTGGCTGGTAGTTCACTTTGTTAGAGCGTTGTCCTGATATGCTAAGGCTAAGGGTTCGATCATCAGTCAGGGCACAAGAATCAACCAATGAATGCAAAAATAAGTGGAACAGGAAATTGATGTTTGTGTCCCTAAATTTGATAAATAATAAAAAGTTTAAATTTAGCCTCGGCTGGTGTGGCTCAGTGGATTGAGCACAGGCCTGTGAACCAAAGAGTTGCCAGTTCAATTCCCAGTCAGGGCACATGCCTGGGTTGCAGGCCAGGTCCCCAGTAGGGGGTGAAGGAGAGGCAACCACACATTGATGTTTCTCTCCGTCTCTTTTTCCCTCCCTTCCCTTCTGTCTAAAAATAAAACAAATCAAATCGAAAAAAATGAAGTTAAAAAATATTTATTAATGAGTTATCCCCAGTATGACTGGGAGGAGAGTGTTAATTTAACATCTTTGTTATAAGATCTAAATAAAGATGTAATTAGGTAACTTAGGTTATTTTTTTATTACTTTATTGTTGTTCAATTACAGTTATTTGCATCCTCTCCCCTCCCCTACCCCC
>PVJI01022083.1:0-25945 GCA_004026765.1 Micronycteris hirsuta
TGTTTTCATGCCCTTCCAGTTGACCATTTTCGTCTTTTTTCTTTCTTCCTTCCCTCCTCATTTACTGCTGTGTTGCATTTCCAACTTTCTTTGACTCATTTCTGAAGTAATTCCTTTGGAGCTGCTTTGCTCAGTCTCCCACTAATCTGCAACCTGTTGCTACACAAAAATAAGTTGCATCAGGGAGGTTGTGATTCTAATGTGTCCGCCTATCCCCACAGTACAGTCGTTAAGGGGTGAGGTGACCATTCTGCAAATCATGACTGCCAGACTTCAAACCCAGCCTCTTCTCCTGGCCAAAGGTTGTCCACTCTATCAGTTCCCCAACTTCCTGTTAATCATTGTGCTCAGCTGACTGAGTTTGTTTGCTTAAACAGCACTGCCAAGTTAAAAGCGTCAGTTCTAAGCATGTGAACACTGCCTGGAGAGATATTCTGTCAATAAATATTTAGTACTTAAAAATAAAACGCTTAACCCTGTCTTTTTCCATGCAACCCCTGCCCCCATCTCCGTATCGGCTGGGTATGCTATGAAGCGAGGCATATGAATGGCTGTTGAGCCAAATTCTTTCCAGGACTTAATTTTCTCTGCTGTTAGATAAGGTCTTTTACAACACACACCTAACGTACTCCACAAAGTGAATGGGGCATTCTGATGAATAAAGACTATTTTTTTAAAAAGCCAAAAAAATTAACAGCCTGTTATCACCCAAAAATTCTGTAGAGGATAAAGCTGAATGTCAAGTTTATTTCAGCTTAGCCCAAAGAGGATATGGGGGAAGCAGCTTCATGCCTGCCGAGGTAGGAGAGAAGATCCATCTTAGTTTGGTACCATTCAGAATTTAAGGAGAGAAGGTCCTTAGATTCAGATTTATAAACCCTTTCAAAGGAGTTTCCTTAACTAAAAAAAAATGAGAATACGCAATTTTACCACCTTCATAGGTCAGTCATGAGAATACAAACGTGATCACACGTATAAAGTGTTCATAGCCATGCCCAGCAATCAATGGGGAAGCCAGAGAAGAGTAAACAAGAGCCTTTTCTCTGCACCTGCGGGTCAAGAAAATGACACAATTACCACTTCTTTGAAATCTTCTTATCATCCCTTACTTCTTCCTCTGTGAGCCCCTGCCAATGAGATCATACATCTAGAACAGCATGGATCAGTTTATTTATATGGTGGTTACCTGCAAAGTGGCGTGAAAGTGCGCTGTGCCTAAAGAATGGATGTGTTAGCTTTGAACTCACTGTTCTTTATCTGTTTCTTGCTCCTACAATTGACTGTACATACTAGACAATTAAATATTCATTGGTCGAGTGTTCGAGTTTTCATTTCTGTTTGCCTGCTCACATTTAGGGTGAGTTTCCAAATATTAACAGTTTGTAATCTAAATTTATATCTGTGGATATGGGTGCATTCAACTGCCTATTTTTCCCAATACATCTTAATTATAAAGACAACATATTACAAAGTCTTAAACACAATGTTTTCATGTCCTGTACTCTCATTTACCTCCTGCCCAGATACATACGTATTTTGTTTTACTGAGAAGACAGGGGACAGGCAAGTATACATCATTCATTTTGCAAGTCATATCCCAGCATCACTTTTTCATAGTATAACTCAGTCTTCACTGGGCATTGTCTTCACAATCATTACTTTAGAACATATGACTGAAGCTAGTATTTGTTGTTTTTCCCCATGCCGGCTGTAAATTAATGCATTGAGAGATGGTTGCCAACTCTGTGTCATAATTATCAGTGTTAGACAAGAGAAGGATCTCAAAGTCTGGGCAGTTCTAAGTGATCTTTCTTGCTCAGTGTTAAAATACAGCACAGTATTCTTGCTGATGCAGCAGTAAACAGGATGAGCTGACAGGAATTCAACCCGATGAGTACAGGGAACTGCAAAGAAGCAATCAACATATAATTGACCAAAGAGTGTGTATTAGCAATGATAAGCCTCCCTTCAGGAAGACAGCGCTCTGGAGATGAATACCCAAATAGTCCCCTCTATTTGCAGAACGTAAGTAAAATTACCTTGCCATAACCACCTCGCCTTTTTGAATAGAGCGCCCCAAGCTATGAACCCCTGGCATTCACTAACGTCAGGAGCCGAGGAAATGATAATAAGAAAGGACCCAGGGAAATCATCCCAAAGTAGGTGAGTCCGTCTTTACTTGTTTTAGGAAATAGATCCACATCATGATTCATGTACATAGTCTGATCTATGTGACCCAAGTGTAATTCAGTCAACCCAATACTTATTTACTTAGTTATCTTTCATGTATCTGTCTAGAATTCTTTTGAACAAATCATTTCTTAAATACTGTAGTCAGATAAGAACAATCTTTTCAGAAATGATGACCATTAAAACATTAATTTGAAAAGATATATGCATCCCTATGCTCATTGCAGCATTATTTACCATAGCCAAAACAGGGAAGCAACCTAAGTGTCCATCAATAGACAACTAGATGCCCTGGCTGGTGTAGCTCAGTGGATTGAGCGCGGGCTGGGAACCAAGCGGTCCAGGTTCGATTCCCAGTCAGGGCACATGCCTGGGTTGCGGGCCAGGTCCCCGTGAGGGCCATGTGGGAGGCAACCATACATTGCTGTTTCTCTCCCTCTCTTTCTCCCTCCCTTCCCCTCTCTCTAAAAATAAATAAAAATAAAATCTTTAAAAAAATAGACAACTAGATAAAGAGTATGTGGAGCAATTATATAATGAAATATTACTCAGCCACAAAAAAAGAATGAAGTAATGAAATCTTACTAATTTCAACAACATGGATGGACCTAAAGGGCATCATACTAAGTGAAATAAATCAGAGAAAGACAAATACCATATGATTTCAATTATATGTGGACTCTAAAAATATAAATAAATAAATGAAAAATGAAACAGACTACCTCATAGATACAGAGAACAAACTGATGCTTGTCAGATGGGAGGGGGTTTGGGAGGTGGTTGAAAAGGTGTAAGGGATTAAGAAATACAAATTGGCAGTAACAAAATAGTCACGAGGATATAAAGAACAGCACTGGGAATATAGTTCATAATATTGTAATAAATACATATGGTACCTAGTAGATACTAGACTTACCAGGACAATCACTTCATAAATCATATAAATGTCTAACCACTATGCTGTACACCTAAAACTAATATAATATGGAATGTCAAATGGTAATTGATTTTTTTAATTAAAAGAAAGAAATAATGACTAAAATTTAATTTTTATTTGTAATATCCCTCTAGGTGGTCACTGCCCATGTCAAATAAAATTTACTTGAGATGATTAAATAAAGATGTCAATACTTAATTATGTTGTCTAAACTAGTCAAATGATTTGTATAGCCCTGGCTGGTATAGCTCAGTGGATTGAGCCACGGGCTGGGAACCAAAAGGTCACTGGTTCGATTCCCAGTCAGGGCACATGCCTGGGTTGCAGGCCAGGTCCCCAGTGGGGGCGTGTGAGAGGCAACCACACGTTGATGTTTTTCTCCCTCCCTTTCTCTCTCCCTTCCCTGTTCTCTAAAAATAAATAAATAAAATATTAAAAAAAAACCGATTTGTATAGCTTTTACAGATCTCTGAATTTAGTTACAGGGTAAAGAATGTTTATAATATAGTACTTTGCTACAGTGGAACTAACCGTACCTCACCTGAAATGCTACGATGGTCCCTTGCTTTTGAGCTCTAGAAACACTCACAATTATTTAAAATTGTATCTTTCACATTGTTACACAGTTATAAAATAATTAGTATCAATCTTTTTTTCCATCAACCCATGCTATCTGATGCTTGCTCTTGTATTGGTCAGGTAGGAAACATGGGAAACTAGTTTTCCTGACTGTCCTGGCCTTCCTGAGACCTTCTGCAATACACCACTAGCCATTCTTCTCAGTTTGGGGCTGTGTGCTCTTGCATTTTTCTAAAATAATAGAAGGGGATGGTAATGAGCGACCAAAAAGAACAGCATGATTTTTCATCCCACCTTGAACATGAAATCAAAATGAATACCTTAAATACCAACTTGCCGTTCGGGTCCAGCTGCCTGCCACTGCCCTCTAGCCAAAATTCCAGAGGCAAAGGTTTGGTGATAAAGGAAAGGAATCTTTATTCAAAAGCTTCACAATTTTGGAATAACAACTTTCCACGAGAACTAGTTACTTAGGCCTACCAATCAAGGTTAAACTCTTTTTTTTTTTAAGATTTTATTTATTTTTAGAGAGAGGAGAAGGGAGGGAGAAAGAGAGGGATAGAAACAGCAATGTATGGTTGCTTCTCACATGGCCCTCACTGGGGACCTGGCCCGCAACCCAGGCATGTGCCCTGACCGGGAACCGAACCAGGACCCTCTGGTTCCCAGCCTGCACTCAATCCACTGAGCTACACCAGCCAGGGCTCAAGGTTAAACTCTTAACACTGGGGTTCTCCTATTATTCCTCCTGTTAGTTTTTAGTTATTTCTATGGGGTTAGTTTACAAACTAAAAATAACATAAGATACAAAAGTTACACAATTTTGGAAGAACGGCAGGTTTCTGCCTCAGAGGTTGTCCCCTCTAGAACACTCAAGGAATAAACCTGCTACCGTCTGCCAAGCCAACCCAATCCTAGGCTGTGCTCAGAGTTCCTTCCCATCCAAAATACCATCCACTGGGAAACACAGGCTGCTGCAGCATGATCATCCAGCCATTCTAGTGGAAGCGGAGAGCCTGTGAGCCAGCCAGCCAGCCCTCCTTCTATTTCCATGTGCTCTGGAGGCATTCAGCTTCTCAGCCAATCCCATCCTAGGCTGCTTACCATTGCCTGGGCAAACTCCTCCTACAGCCCCTCTCTACTTCTCCCCAGTGATCTGATTAGATTTCTCTGTATCAATTGCCCCCTTTAACACTTCTGGACATTGAGAAGAGTGAGAAGTCACAATCAGAATCATAACCACTAAATGACAAATGTAGGGACCAATTCTACCATGTCTGTGATTAAGAAAAAGTGGCTTTCTTGGTGGAAGGTGTGCAAAGCCTGTCACACCTGCCTGAAGCTTTTGCCCACTATACTTAACTCAGGGTGAGGGGAAATATTCTAGGATTCTCCCCCTTTAACACCTCTGGGCCCTTTCTGTCCAAGCTATTAGGGAAGATAAGGAAACCAGTTTTGATTCACACAAAAAAAATCACAAACCAGTCTCTGAGTCTGAGAGACTGTCTTGAGAAGACATCTAGATGCATGGCTTTTGCTGGAATGACATAAAACAATGACAATTTTGACAAACCCTTCTTGCCCATAAATTGAACATCTCTGATGATGTCACAAATCCATTTTAACTTCCAAGTGCCAACAAAACTTTGAAGACATGGAGTTCCAGCCAAGAGGCATAGGCAGAAACACTTTGCTTCCTCACACAACCAAAAGAAGGATAACAACCAATTTAAAAACAAAGAACAACCAGAATTGCCAGAAAATCATTTGCATGGAAGTCCAACAATCAACGAGTGAAAGAAACATTCATCCAGACTGGTAGGAGGGGTGGAGATAGGTAGCCAGGACGGAGAGGATGCGCAGCAAGGTAAGGTGGTGGACCATGCAGGTGATCCCACATTTGCATGCAGACAAGCCAGGAGGAGCAACGGGGTAACAAGACAGACAATGAAACCCAGGGTTTCAGTGCAGGAAACTAAAGACTCAAAACCCCTGGCTATAAAAATTCCATGGCGGTTGCGGTGGAGGGAGAAACTCTCAGACTCACATGAGAGTTTGCAATCTGCTTATGGGAAGCAAGGGAAGTGATGGGAAGTGGGACAAGAGCAGAGCAGTGAGTGGAATTGTTCCCTCTCTGATGCCTACCCCACAGGCGGCGCCACCACACAGGGAAGAGGGTTGCCCCACATGGGTGAACACCTAAGGCTCCACCCCTTACCATAACTGGTGCACCGAGACGAAGAAATATGGCCCAAGTGAAAGAACAAATCAAAACATCAGAAAAAGAACTAAGCAACAAGGAGATAGATAACCTATCAGATGCACAGTTCAAAACACTGGTAATCAGGATGCTCACAGGATTGACTGAGCTCAGTCACAAAATGAAGGAAGAAATGAAGGCTACACAAAGTGATATAAAGGAAAATACACATGGGACCAACAGTGAAGGGAAAGAAACCAGGACTCAAATCAACGATTTGGAACAAAAGGAAGAAATAAACACCAACCAGAACAGAATGAAGAAACAAGAATTCAAAAAAATGGGGAAACCTCTGGGACAACTTTAAGCATTCCAATATCCAAATCATGCGGATGCTGGAAGGAGAAGAGGAAGAGTAAGAAATTGAAAACTTATTTGAACAAATAACGAAGGAGAACTTCCCCAATCTGGCAAAGGAACTAGACCTCCAGGAAGTCCAGGAAGCCCAGAGAGTCCCAAAGAAGTTTGACCCAAAGAGGAACACACCAAGGCACATCATCATTAATTTACCCAAGATTAAAGATAAGGAGAGAATCTTAAAAACAGCAACAGTTATCTACAAAGGAGTTCCCATACTGATTTCTCAAAAGAAACCTTGCAGGCAAGAAGGGGCTAGAAAGATGTATTCCAAGTCATGAAAGGCAAGGACCTACATCCAAGATTACTCTATCCAGCAAAGCTATCATTTAGAATGGAACAGTATATCAAGTGCTTCCCAGATAAGGTCGAGTTAAGGGAGTTCATCATCACCAAGCACTTATTACATGAAATGTTAAAGGAACTTATCTAAGAAAAAGAAGATCAAAAATATGAACAGTAAAATGACAACAAACTCACAACGATCAACAACTGAACCTAAAAAAAACAAGAACAAAAATGAACTAAGCAAACAACTAGAGCAGGAACAGAATCACTGAAATAGAGATCACATGGAGGGTTATCAGTGGGAAGCAGGAGGGAGAGGGGGGGAAAGGTACAGGGAATAAGAAGCATAAATGGTAGGTAGAAAATAGACAGGGGGAGGTTAAGAATAGTATATGAAATGGAGAAGCCAAAGAACTTATATGTACGACCCATGGACATGAACTAAGGAGTGGGCGGAATATTGGAGGGTGGGGGGCGGTGCAGGGAGGAGGGGCATAAAGGGGAAAAGTATTGGGACAACTGTAATAGCATAGCCAATAAAATACACTTAAAAATTTTAAAAAATTTTTAAAAACTTTGAAACAATTAGCTGCACTAGACCAATGCCTACCACTTAGCATTTTGATTTTCCTTGAACCACGATTTTTCTCCATAAGGTCACCTTCATTGTCCTTGAAGGGACTGCATTAAGTCCAGTTTTAATTTTTGCGTGTTTATTTGCATAAACACAACAAGAGCAACAATTGGTCGCATAAGATCCTTAAGTCTGCTTTGCTGGAACTCACACAAGGAAACTTTGGATTGAGCCTTAGTGAGCTCTTCATTCCTGCCGTCGGCTATTCTTGCAGTACCTATCTTCCTCAAGTCCCTGAGGTTCCTGTCATGTCTTAATATTCCTCCTGGTTATCTAAAAGATGTCCAGGGGGACATCTTTTGTTCTCTGGAACAACTGCCATGAACCAACCAATGTCCCAGACCTTTTCTCCAGTGGGCTTTTATTAGCTTTGAAAGTCCATCTCAGTTCCTCAACGCTTTCTGGTAACAGAGTCCAGTCATGTGTCCTCCAGGCATGACAGTCCAGTCAAAGTCTTGATTAGTAAAACCATCAATGGCAACTGGTCTTATTGGTTTTATACAAAGAAATCTTATGCCATCACTTACTTCAGAATGCCGAATTCTGGAGGGATCGGGCAGGGAGAAAAATACAAAGCACGAAGGAAAATCCTTGTCCTTCTATTATCTCCTAAAATTGTGTTTCCATGCCTTATACCTGCCTATTTTTTCCTTTCCCACTTAATGTAAATTTTTAACTCTTCCTGGGAAACCTCAATTTTTTTCCAAAACCGAAGCTAAGCAAAGTCCAAAGTAAAGACAGGGTTGTAAAAGAAGAAGGGGGACTGGGATGAACCTTACAATCTTGTCTTGTTTCCCACTGGTCTCACTACCTGGTCGCACAGGCGGCCTTTCCCAGGTCCCGCATGGCCCAGAGCCTCACCAGCAGGGGCACTCTCTCATCTACCAGCTCCTCCACTGGTGTTCTGGCAAAGACGTGACCTTTTACCACCCGGTCTTATGGCAGAGACATGCTCTCTTGCCCCAGGCCGATTCCACCAGCACCAAATGACCCTCCTTAGGTCCCAAATGGCCAAGACATTCTCTCCAAACAGTTTTACAGGTGACCTCTCCTAGGTCTCACTGGCCAAAAAGCAGAGACAGAGGATTCTGGATGTACCTAAAACAGCAAAGTTCAAACCGCATCCTCATAAAGCAAATAAAGAATAAACACTCCCAGGAGCTCAGGTTTCCTTTTCTCTGGGTTTAAAACTTTCACAACCTTTTATATATCTTTACTCATTCGGATTTAACCATAATCCATGTCAATCCTTGTTCTTTACTACCATGAGAAGGACCATACCCAAAATCAGTATCTGGCAGCTAACAGTCCCTAGATGTACAAGCACATGAATAAAGTACAAGAAACATTGTCAGCTGCGTTTGCACACGAAAAGAGACCTGACAATCAAGGCTTTGCATGCTAATGGGTAAAGGAGGAGTCAGAGCCCAAGGACCTCAGGTGTTTTAAGTCTAACCTCTCTCCGCTCAGAAAGTCTTCAAGTTAGTTTTGGCTGGATTTCAGAAGGTGGATGTCACAGGAAGAAGGTAGGCCAGGGGTCCAATCCCAGTGCTAGTGTGGCTTTTTTACCTTTCTAGATTTCTGCACTTTCCTTCCTCAAAAAAGTCTGTGGATGATAAAGGGGCTACACACTAAACCTGACATACTCAGGGGAGGCCTGCATGGTGGCCTTACAAACTCAGAGACCTAAAGTAACCACATCTGATGGTCTTAAGGCAGGGCAGTAAAAAGCTAGGAAAATTCCTTGGCAAGTAGAACGGGAAACTGACAGATAGCTGAACAAGCTGGCTGAGGAATTTACAGCCAGGTACAGAAAGTTACCTCCCTAGAGATTACATCTAGGCCTCAGTTGTATTTCAGCTCCAGGCCCAGAAAAGCAGCAAAGCCAGGTGAGCAATGCCAGGACCAGCTGCAGTGACTAATGACCCCCTTGCCCTCGCACTGACCAATCAGTGGAGACCACGACCCTGAAAGAACACATTTGGAAAACTGATGAATATTCTGCTAAAACCCTCTCCTAATACCTCCCCTAAAATTCCCTCCTGTAAGAAAGATAAAAGCCTCAAGACAAAGGTCCCAGCATGTGCTCTCCCTCTAAAGAGCACATCTGCACTTTTCCTCTCCCCTCGTCTTCCCCCACAGACACACATCACCTAAACTCTAAGGGACCCCATGAATCTTGCAACCAGGGGAGCAATGGGCAGTGGCAGCTTGTCCCAGGCTGACGCCCTGAACCTGTCTCCAAGGCCCCATTTTCTCTGACTTCCCAGTGAGCTAAAGCCGCCCAGACTTGACTCCTTTCTGTCCTGTGACATTTCTGGAGAACCAAAGCAGCCCCACTTAGGCTCTCTCCAGTTGCTTGTTTCACTGTCCCCAGCTTTAATAAACATACTCTCAAAATCACCTGGACTCCTATTGTGAAATTTTTCTTGCATGAAGTCAAGAACCCACACACTACTGGTTAGCCCTAGGCAGACCTGCTCAGGGCCAGGACCCCATTCAGTAATAGCCTGAAATGAAAAGTTTCTAACTAAAAGCGGTTCACAGCAGGCAGTCTTGTCCTAGGATGGTATTTTTCCCTAACAAAGGTCAATCTTTACCTAAACGGGCTTGTCTGTTGTTTTTGCATCTAAGATAACATACCTCTGAAAAGTCAGAGTAATCTCCTTCTCCAGACCCCTCAGGGTAAAATCTCCCACAAGAGCAAGAGACTAGGAGCTCCTCATTGTTATTTTGTTCCCCGCATGCCATCTCCGTGTGCTGTACATGTGTGCTGTTAACTATCCCGTACCCACCTATGTAAAAGAAGCATGTGCCCTCCCATTTTACTTTTTATCTAATCCCCGAGATTTCCCCGTTTTGCTTTCCCCTGCCTCTGAAATTTATCACCAATGAATTTTATGTAACCCCTATGTCTTCCCCTTTGATTCTGATGTGTAAAGTAAGTGGTAAAACTGCCATTTTCCAGAGCATTTTCTCAATCCATTGAGATTTTGCTTCCTGGCGATTATCATAAGTTTGGCTCAAATAAATTCATAAAAATTCTCTACATTCTCTACGTTTCTGGTTTGAACATTTCTTATTGTGAAGTTAAAGGAACTTAAGGTCACTGATGCAATGGGTGTCCACCCTGCGAGGGAGACCTGGAGCTTCTGGTTGCTGAGAATATTGTGCTGAATGAGCGCCGCCTTCCTTCCTTCATCTGCACTGTGCTGTTCAATCAGAACAGAGTGCAAAAAAATAGGTCCCCAGGCCTTGGAATTGCAGCGTCCCCAATTCTTCTCAAAGCCCACAATCTACAGGGAACTCACCGATGCCTCCTTTTTGCTTGGCCAAGCCACCATTGGATGGGGAAAGACCTTTACCAGAGACATGATCAAAGGTCCAAATTGAAAAAATAGGGATAATAGAAAAGTAGCTTTGTGTTGGGCAAAACCTGAATTTACTTAGTAAATCTCTCTTTAATTGTGGAAGATGGGTTTTACTGGAATGCAAAACTACTTCATTTTTTATTTTAAACATAGTCCAGGACTTCATTTTCAGCTTTATCTATTATCAAAGAAAATTCATACCTCACAAGAGTGTTGTGGGGAGTGACTAATTAGATGGAGTATGTTTTAAACACCAGACAGGGCCAAGTACTTCATTAAATTCTGGAAACATTTCCCCGTGCCCGAAGGGAATGGAGGAACATTACACAAACCAGCAAGTTAGAAGTGAACATGGTCCTTCAAAAAAAAGTAAAAGTTGGGACTAAGATTTATATGGATGCTAATGATTTAACAAGAGAAATAAAAAGTCATAGTCCCCAGTAGGTACATCACAAAATGAAACACTACACTAACATGCACTATTTTTTCTAAAACCCTTGGAAATAAAATCTCATGTACCACAGTCAAATGATTCATTCAACATGTTTCCTGCGTACTTACTGTCTGCCAGGCTAGATTCTGGAACTATAATGTAGCCCAAATGAGTACCAGCCTACGGGCTATTAAACTGCTATGGGGGTTAAATAGAGGCAATGCTTCAGGAAAACCCTCTCCCTCAGATCTCCCTCCAGTAATTTTCCAGCAAGCTGGCTCCTCCCTACCTTCTCCAGGGGTTCCCAGGAGGGTACAGTTGCCAGGAAGCGTCCTACAGTGAGTTCTTCCTGCTCTTTAAGGTAAAGACAGGTTGACCAAGTTAACTGTGGTGTTTAGAAGTGGAATAACAAAAGCTGGAATGTGGAAATACAAAGTTCTGTGGCCTTTAGTTCCACCCCCAAAGGCCTGGCCTTTGGAGGCTTGAGAACTTTATCTTGACGTCTCAAGTTACTAAGGCCTAAAGTTACTAAGGCCTAGGTGCCACCACTACCAGCTTTCCCCTCCCTACAGAGTCCTGCAGAGCTTTGAATCTAGTATTTCCAAAGCCCGAAATGCTATAAAAGCTGGCACAAGGAAATCACGGCCATATATGTAACTGGATTGCTCACTAGGACACTCAAAGATAGGGCTCATGATCATTATTCTCTGTGATTTCTCTGACAATACCCTCCAATTTACCCACTCAGGGTCTGCTCTTCCCAGAGAAGGAATCTTTGGATTCCCTTCACAGACCCTTTCTGCTTCAGGTTCACCCTTAACTTTGGTGCCAGGTGGGAAATCCTATAGCTCCACATCCAGAGTGACCTGTAACAGATTTAAGTCTGCCTAGGAGGGAAGGGAAATCCCAGGTGGAAATGCCAGGGGCTGGGAGTTAGAAGACTAGATTCTAGTCTCCATAAAGCAGGTTCTATATCTTGAGTGAGTCACTTTTCCTGGAACCTCAGCTTCCTCCTAGGCCAGGCAAATAGGAGGCCTATGTGTTCCTCACACACTTTTCGAAGAATGAATTATGATTCATGTTCCAGGGAACAGGCTAAGTGTTAGTACATATTTGTGGGACTTCAGAGCTAGCCATGCCAAGAGATGAGCCATAATCTCTTTCTGACCCACCTATACGGCAGAGCAAACTTCTGTTTACTGAACATCTGCTTTTCTTACCAACCTGCAGTGGTCCTTTGAAGTCCCCGGGCCACCTTACCTCACTGCTGGCTCAGGAGGTCACCTGTACCAACCTTCCCTTTCTGTCTCTGAACCTCTCCTGCCTGTGGGGTCTCTGACTCTCATAAGTGGGGTTTCCATACACATATGTGTATTAAATTTGGTTATTTTATTTTTCTAATCTGTCTCACGTCCATTTGTTTATGAGACTAGCCAGACGGATCTTGAGTGTAGAGGGAACGTTTTTCCTCCCCCACACATTTATCCAGATTCCAGATTCCCACAAATGGCTTGAAGCAACTTAAAAAACTTGAAGGAGTTAGAAAGTTTTTTGGTAGGAGTAGAGCTAAGAGAAGGCAAAGGAACAGTAAATCAACAATTCTCAATACTACCAATTGCTAGAAAGACTAAAAGAAGCCCAACTGTTTTAACAGTGTTGACGTAAGAATGTCCAAACCTGTGGAAAATTTTATGAGCTTATTAGTTTATTTGAGCCAAACAGAGGATAGGTCTGAAAGCAAGATCTCAACAAAGTGAGAAAAATGCTTCATAGATTGACAGTTTGCAGTGTCTTTTATGCATTTGAAATTAAGGGAAGATTAAATAAAAGTGGGAAAAAGCAAGGTGGGAGTTGGGTTATAGGATAGTTAAAAAGATTACTTGCTCTCTTGAGGGTAGTTAGCTTCAGGGGTCTGAAATAGAGGATTACGCTGGCATTTCAAAGACGTGTTAACCTAGATGCTCGAGAACAATGGACAAGCCTGCTTACTAAAAATGTTATATGCCGGGAGCATGACTACCCACCATAACCTGCCCGGTTAGGAATTTACTTCCCAAAACAGGACTTGTCAGTTTTATTACAGAACCCCCTTTTTTCCTCCAAGAATTTTCTTTTGAGTATTGGGATTATGAAAAATTACTGTCTTTTGTATACTTTTTCCTGTTTTCTGTATTTTCTAAAATGCTCATGAATTATTTTTCTAAGTGGAAAAGACAAATTTAAATGGCCTTGACTGGTTATCTTTTCCCTCATTCTATGCTCTGTTGCTTGTTTGAGGACTAGATCTACATCCACTTCAGCTTCCTTGTTCCTTAATCAAACTGGCGACACTTTGATTTGTGGGCTGGCACTCAATCTGCTGAGCCGCACCAGCCGGGGCTCCGCATCCCTTCAGCTCCCATTTAGTGTAACAGCCTCTCACCACGTAGAGAACATAGCTCTACAAAGAGAACATCAGAGTCAGGAAAAGGAAGACCTCATGCAGGCAGAAGCCTCCTTTCTCGCTGCACAATGAAGGGGAATAGACGTGAGAGGAGGTGAGCAAAACACATAGGCAGGTGTCCCAGACTTCCCTCCTCCGGCCTTGGGCCTGGAGGGTGAGAATTATGACACTATGAATAATACAATAAGTAGAGATAACCAAGGGCCAAAGGCACTCTTGCCCCTGATCCCATTTGCAATTCTTGGAAGATATCCAACTGGCGGCTCCTACCAACCCCCCTCACCTGCCAGACATCTCTGCAAACTGTCTCTGTCATAAGATACACCCATCCAAATCTCCCCTGTCACCAGATATTCTCCATCAGGACGCTTGTCACAAAGATATCCCCTCCTCCAAAACATCCTTCCACTTCGACACACGACACAGCTTTCCAGTGTCACAAGAAAGTCCTGACCACTGACTGAAACAGAGAAGGAAGCTCTTGGAAACAGAGATCGCTGGTCCGAGAAAGACAGTTGTCACAAGAGCCTGCTCCAGTGACTGAGCTAGTTCTCATAAAGCTAAACAAATGAGTATTTGTAACATCAGGATACTAAGAGGGCTGAGGGTTGAGCAACTTCTGACTA
Source organism: Micronycteris hirsuta (assembly GCA_004026765.1). NCBI lineage: Eukaryota > Metazoa > Chordata > Mammalia > Chiroptera > Phyllostomidae > Micronycteris > Micronycteris hirsuta. The sequence continues at coordinate 14,119 of PVJI01022083.1, forward strand.
ATTCTGCACATAGACGTGGTAATCATTAAAGGAATATAACCTGTTGCCTAAAAATCACTAAAACGACCACCCTGCTCAAAACTACCTCCCCAAGGAGATAAGGAAGGCATTCACAAAAATAAAAATTTTTTTTGGTCAAAGATTTATAAGAGCCTTGCGTCTGAGACCATGGCAACCAGAGTTTGAAGTTCCACCATTCCCCTTGGACCTTTGCTGACGTCCAGATATCTGCTGCCAGCAATCACTTCCTGACCCCAAACCCTTTCGTTCTCCTTTTTCGCTGTTGTAAATGAAGCCTGAGTTCTGTAGTTTCTCAAGATGGTTCTTTAGGACATTAGTCTGCCAACTTCTCGGTTTGCTGGCTTTCCGAATAAAGTCATTTTCTTTGCCCCAACTCCTTGTCACTTGACTTACTGGCTGTCATGTGATGAGCAGTTGGAGCTTTTGCTTGATTACAGCTAAAGCATCTACTTTTTTAAAGGAAGGTGAGCATCAGACAATATAAGTAATCAACTAAAAATCAACTCCACCTGGCTGGTGTAGCTCAGTGAATTGAGTGCAGGCTGGGAACCAAAGGGTCCTGATTTGATTCCCAGTCAGGGCGCATGTCTGGGTTGTATGCCCAGTCCCCAGTGAGAGCCATGTGAGAGGCAACCATACATTGCTGTTTCTCTCCTTCTCTTTCTCCTTCCCTTCCCCTCTCTCTAAACATAAATAAAATCTTAAAAAAAAAATCAACTCCAAATGCTTTGAGAATCATTGACTGTGGCCTTTCTTCATCAAGTTCATGACAACCAGGTGGATATTGACTCACGGTGGTCGGGGCAGTATTTTAAAAATGAAGAAAAAAAAAAAAAAGGTGGGTGGGGGGGATAGTGAAAAAGCAGTAATATGGCACCATCTTCAGGTTAATCTGTGAATTACAACAATTTGTTTGGAATTGAATGAAATTGCTCTCTACTTTTGTTTTCCGTTGGAGTCATTTCAGATCGCATCAAAAGATAATAAATTGGAAATATTAGAGGAAAACCCTAACCTCTTGTTTCTGCTTTAATATACTTGAAACACTTTGCAACCATAGAAGCCAAAATAGCCCCTGCAGGATGTCAACCTAAGCTGGAGTCCTAGTCCCCAGGAATCCATCTCAACCTTACGTCAGGACAGTGGACTCTGGGTGGGCATACAGATCAGCAGATCCCATGGTTGTGCTCACCTCATTCATTATTGAATGGATTAGTTGGTCCAGGTGCTGTTACTCTGGATCCCAAGACTAATTCAGACACTCAGTGATTTCTAGGGAAGGTTATTGACGTAGTGGATCAATGGGATATTCTGCATGATGTCCTTCAGTGTTTAAATGTCCTCACGTGTAGTTAACACAGCCGTGGGGCAAAATGTGAATGCATATTGTGAACTGCAAGGGAACGTGTAACGCAAATGCAAACTGATTCTAATCTTCTCCGACAGATATAGAAGAGGACACATTTGCCAGCCTGATGGCGGCATCCCAAGCACTTGAGGCTGTGTGATTATGCTCTAAGAAATACCCACATCTGGCCCAGTGTGGGCCTGCTACTTGCTTGAATTGCAATAGTCTCCTCTTCTCCTCCAGGGCCCGCCTGGATGCTGCAGGAGCCAAACGGGTTAATTTAATGAAGATAGAATGGGAAACACCCACTTGCCACTTTTTAGTTCCTTAAAGGTAGCACTAACTTCAACCATCTCCTTCCATCTCCTCTTATGCATCACATAATCCTCTCTCCTCACTGTCCCCATATTTTCCTCCTCCCCCAGGAAAAAACATATATATAATATATATTCTTCATTTGCTATCTTGACTATGCGAATGGGGGCAGTTTCAGAAAATTCCAGTTGGCTTTCTTCCATTGATATCTCTCATCCCACGTGCCAAAGAACAAAAGTGAGGGTTGTGTCAAGTTCTGAGATTATCTATCCCAATTATACATTTGGATACTGGGAAATGACCTGCAGTGAGCTGCAAGACCATCGGTAGGACTCCATTACTACTTGGCTGCCATCTGCCCACATCAAAAGTGTGAGGAGGCAGTGACGATGCTCCAGATCTCCATGTGTCAATGCCACTTCCAGCAGCTCTCCAGTTCCCTGAGTTCTTGGGTCCGTTTGTGGAAGGACTCAGGGCATCATGGCTGTGCCTATTTTTCCAGGTTTTGCAAGGTCCTCCCTCTTGGAGACCCAGCCCTTCTCCCAGTCACAGGTTCAGGGTTTTCAAACCCTGGCTCATATTTGGAAACTGGGTAAGTGATCTTGCCTTTTATTGGGGTGCCCACCATCAGCCTCCTGATTATTATCCATTCTTGATTTATTCTGATGGCATAAGTTGCATGGTGACCTTGTTGACGTGTATTTCACCCCTAAGTATGTGATCTATCAACCATCTCTGTAGCTCTCTGTGGTCCAGCCTTCCTCAGCTGTCACTCTGAGCTTTTCCCTGATTGTGATCATCGCATTCCCTGACTTCTGAGTCTAAGTGTCACCACCTAGCTACTCTTGTTCCAGGGTCCCATTATCCGTGTTTCTATGAGCGAGCCCAGCTCTGTAAAAACCTCTTCTACGGCCTGCAGAGGAGAGCCCCGATGGCGCTTCCTGGTGATGAGGTGCTCACAGCTTGGAGAACAGGATTTTCTGGGCGCTCTTGTGGAGCACAAAGATCTGGTCAGTTTTCTGGCCTCACACAGTATACACAGTATACACAGTGTGTACACCTCTCTCTCTGCCATGGCGCCGATGGCATTTGGACATTAGTTGGCATGAGCACCCTTTCTCCATGGTCTGGAAGCCATTGGCATTCATTTTCTGTGGCTGCCATAACCAATTGCCACAAACCAGGTAGCTTCAAAACAGCAGAAATTGTTCTCACATTCTGGAGGCGAGAATTCTGAAATCAAGGAGTCAGCGGAGTCACATTCTCTCCAGGAGCTTGAAGGGAGAATCCTTGCCTCTTCCAGCTGCTGATGGCTCCAGGCATTCCTCTGGCTTGTGGTTGCATCGTTCTAAATCTGCCTCCCTCTTCACACGATCTTTCCCTCTTCTCTAGGCGTCTCTTACAAAGACATCTGCCATTAAGTTTATGGCCCACCCAGATAATCCAGGACAATCTCATCTTGAGGTCTTTGACCACCGTATTTTGCCATAGATAATGTGCTCTCATGTTTAATGCGCACCCATGTTTTGGGCCCAAATTTTCAGGAAAAAAATTTTCATTTTGATTTTTTAATTAAATTTTTATTTACATTTAGAAACAAAGCTGATTATCATATTTCAGGGTATTATTTTGCATATGGATATTGTTATTGCTTTCAAGAGTTACATTTTTAACTCATAAGCAAAAATAAAAAATTAAAAGGGGATCTGCCTTTTGACCCAGCAATCCCACTGCTGGGAATACATCCAAAGGAACCCAAAACACTAATTTGAAAGAACATAAGCATCCCTATGGTCACTGCAGCATTATTTACAATCGCCAAGATATGGGAGCAACCCAAGTGTCCATCAGTAGATGAGTGGATAAAACAACTACGGGACATTTACACAATGGAATTCTACTCAGCCATAAAAAAGAAGAAAATTTTAATCTTTGTGACAGCATGGATGGACCTGGAGAACATTATGCTAAGTGAAATAGGCCAGTCAGAGAAAGACAAATACCATGTGATTTCACTCCTATGTGGAATCTAATGAACAAACTGAACTAACAAGCAAAACAGAGACAGACTCACAGACGGAGAAGAGATGACAGCCAGTGTGGGGGGTGGGGAGGCCCGGGGGTGGAGGGATTGAGCAAAAAGGAAAAAGGATTCCTGGACAGGGGCAACAGGGTGTGGATGGCTGGAAGGAGAAGAGTATGAGGGCGCTAAATGGTAATGGGAAAAAATATAATAAAGATTATATATATATTTTAAAAGTATTAAAAACATTTATATAGATACAGAATTAGTACTACCCATGTATCATGCGCATCTTTCTTTTTCTCTCAAAAATTTGGGCAAAAAAAGTGCAAATTTTACATGGCAAAATAAGGTAAATTACTTCTGCAAAGACCACCCCCCTACATTTTTTTTCAAATAAGGTCACACTCACGGATCCTGGGGTTTAGGAGGTAGACGTGTGTTTGGGGAGGGGAGAACCATTTAACCCACTACACCGTTCTAATCTTGCGTTCATACCATCTTCTGGGAGGTTTACCAAGTGGTTAAAGCCTGTATCTCTGAGCAGGGTTCTAAAGTCAATAAATTCTCCATTTTGCACATTTCTGTTCTGACCCCTTGATCAAACACAGTCTGGATCCAGTTCTGTACCTCCTCCTCCCCCACTGCTGACACGTGCTGGCTGGGGTGCAGAGCTTTCAGGGACGCTAGCCCTCTCTTTTCTTCGAAGGCGCAGCACAGGTTGGCTAGGTTATGCTGCAGCCTACATCTAGTCCCACACATCTAGTCGCATACCTGGGGGCCAGGCAGGGAGGTGGGGCATATCCTGGGCGAGGGGAACACAAGCTATCTCAAAGGCATCTGTATTATCTTCAAGTGAGGAAGGGGAGTGTTAGCTCTTAGAAGGAAGAATAGCTCACTTTTTAAAAAAAATTGTTTTATTGTTGTTCAAGTAAGAATAGCCCACATTTGTGGGCTTGGATAATTCAGAGAAAACTAGAAGTTCAAGATGGGGAAAGGGGTTACCAACATGATATCCCATCCTGTATGTCAGAGTCCTGCGGTTTCCCAACCAAGGCTTCCACCTTGGCACAGCCATCCTGCCTTGGTTGGGAGTTTAGTCTTTGGGCTCAGATGATTTATTTCTGGGCCTGGTCCTCAGCTTTCTCTGCCTCCAATATAGAGGACACTTTCTCTGTAAGGTTCTCTGACTTCCTATCTTAGATTTCAATTGCCTGCCAATTGCTTTCTGTTTTTTGTTGTCACTTTATCATTTTTCTCCAGACTTAAAAATAATTGTGGTAAAATACACATTACATAACATTTATTATCTTAACCACTTTTAAGTGTACTTTTCAGGGGTATTAATACATTCATTATGCTGTACAACAGATCTCTAGAATTTTCCATCTTATAAAATAGAAACTCTACACCCATTAAATAATCCCTATTCCTGCCTTCCTTGAGCAAGCATCCTTCCATTTTGTCTCTGTGAACTTGACACTCCAGGTACCTCATGTCAGGGGATCATACAGTGTTTGTCTTCCTGTGACTGGCTCAGTTCACTTAGTTTAATGTCCTCAAGGTTTACCCAATTTGTAGCATATGTCAGAATTTCCATCTTTTTTAAAAAACACTTTTAAAATTTATTTTTAGAGAGAGAGAAAGGGAGAGAAAAAGATAAAGAGAGAAACATCAACCCAGGCATGTACCCTGACCGGGTATTGAACTGGCAGTTCACAGGCTGGCACTCAACCCACTGAGCCACACCAGCCAAGGCAGAACTTCCATTCTTTTTGAGGGTGAATAATACTCTATTGTATGTGTATGGCACATGTTGTTTATTTATGCATCTGTTGATAGACACTTAAAGGGTTACACCTTTTGGCTACTATCAATAATGCTGTTAGATATGTAAGTGTGCGAATATCTTTTTAAGACCCTGCCTTCAATTCTTTTGAATATATACCCAGAATGTCTACAGCCATACCACCTTGAATGTGGCCGATCTCATCTGAATATGTACCGAGAAACAGAATTTCTGGATCATATCGTACTTCTTTCTATGTTTAGGTTTTTGAGGAACCACACAGTGTTTTCCGCAGCAGTTGTACAATTTTCTATTCCCACCAGCAGTGCACAAGTGTTCCAATGTTTCCAGGCCCTTGCTCATACTTGTTATTTTTTATTATACTAGCCATCCCAACGGTGTGAGGTCTCACCCATGTTTGTTAAATGGCTGATAAATGGCACCAGCGGGTGAACTCCTTCCCAGCAGGGCACGCTCTTGAGGGGGGCCACTGTCAGAGGAACCTGAGCCACTGTGGAGCCACCTACACACCTGCAGCTGAAACTAGAGACAGACCCGGGGACGTGACGCAGGCTACCCGAAGCCTCTCAACTCTGTTCACAATTCTGGTTATCTCATGACTGTCAAAACCTTAACATTTCTCCATCTACTTATGTTCCTTTCTAGACTTTAAACATTAAATCAGCTGTGCATGGGAAAGGAGAATTATCAGGACCCTTTTAGGATGCAGTTTAAGGACAAAATAAAAGCAAAGAAAGAAAAGAAAAATTGAAAGAAAATGAGAAAAAGAAGGGATTTTTAAAGTCTAGAAGATTTTTTGTTTAGTACAATTGGGGAAGGTGTGTTTCCCAGACATGAATAGGAATCTAAGCCTCCACAAACTTTCTTTTTTTTTCTTTTTAAAAAATTTTCTTTATTTATTTTTAGAGAGAGAGGAAGAGAGGGAGAAAGAGAGGGAGAGAAACATCAATGTATGGTTGCCTCTCACATGGCCCTCACTGGGGACCTGGCCTGCAACCCAGGCATGTGCCCCGACTGGGAATCGAACCGGGACCCTCTGGTTCCCAGCCCGTGCTCAATCCACTGAGCTACACCAGCCAAGGCTCGAACTTTCTTATCAGATTCATACTTTGGGTAACTATTTTTTTTTTTTTCAGGATCTTCTGGAATCTAATGGCCAAACCCAGACCTTCCACTGTTTATTAAAATTAGATTTGTTTAATGTGATGTAGTGCTGGAATTAGGTTTTAAATTTTTTGTGTTCTATTGGAAGAGAAGGAGTAGGGTGAAAATAACTGATAACCCTTATAAAATAACAAATTTAGAAAGGTAGGCTCTAAGCGTGCTGGTATATAGAGTTAAAATAAGTTTTTTGTCTTTTTAAAAATTGTGGTAAAATACACATAACAAAAAACTTAACATCTCAACCATTTTTTTACCCTCATCTGAGGACATGCTTATTGATTTTAGAGAGAGGGGAAGGGAAGGAGAGAGAGAGAAATATTGACATGAGAGAGAAACATCTGTCAATTGTCTCTCTTGTACATGCCCTAAGCAACCCAGGCATGTGCCCTGACTGGGAATTGAACCCATGGGATGATGGATGCTTCAACCAACTCAGTCACATCCACCGAGCATCATCTAAACCATAAGCCATTTTTAAGTGTACAGTTCAGTAGTGTTAAGTACATTTACATCGTTGTGTGACCAATCTCCAGAAGTTTTTTCATCTTGCAAAGCAGAAACTTTATATCCATTAAACAACAACCATTCCAATCCCATAGTCTTTTGACTGGGACATTTAATCCACTTGCATTTCAATTCATTGTTAATAGATATGTATTTATTGCTATTTTATTATTAATATTTTGATCTTTTTTAGTCCTTTTTAAGGCTAAATGATATTCTATTGTATGTATACACTACATTTTATTCATTCATTCCTCCACTGATGGACACCTGGGTTGTTTCCAACTTTTGGCTTCTGTGCATAATGCTGCTATGAACATAGGGATGCAAATATCTCTTCAGACCTTGCTTTCAATTTGTTTGGGTATCTACCCAGAAGTGGAATTATTGGATCATATAGCAATTCAGTTTTTAATTTCTAAAGGAGCCACCATACTGTTATCCATGGTGGCGTTACCATTTTACATTCTTACAGCAGCGCACAGGGGTTCCAACGTCTGTACATCCTCACCAACATTTGTTACATTATGGGTTTTTTTGAGGTAAATTGACATATAAAATTATATTAGTTTCAGGTGTACAACATAATTGTTCAATATTTGCATATATTGAAAAATGATCACTCTAAAAAGTCTAGTTGACATCTATCACCATACATAATAACAAAAATATTTTCTTCTTGTGATGGGGATTTTGAGATCTACTGTCTAAGCAACTCTCAACTATGTAATATAGTAGTAACTATAGCTACCATGCTGTACATTACATCTATTTTCAGTTCTTTTCATAGTAGCCATTTTAATGGGTATGAGGTGTATCTCATGGTTTTAATTGGCGTTTCCTTATGATTAGTGATATTGAACATTTTTTTCATGTGCTGCTCATTGAGCATTTGTATACCTTCTTTGGAAAAATGTCTAATCAGGTCTTTTACACAGTTGTAAATTGGGTTTTGTTATTGTTGTTGAGTTATAGGAGATTTTTGTATATTCTAGATATTAACCCTTTATGGAAAAAAAAGACCCTGAAAATGTCTGTACATTGAGAGACACAATCCATATAGTGATAAAGTAATCCATGGAATGAAAGAAAATATTTGCAAATCATATACAGTCTTTTTCGGACTATAAGACACACTGGACTGTAAGGCACACCTAGGTTTTAGAGGAGGAAAATAGGAAAAAAATTTTGAAGCAAAAATGTGGTAAAATATTTAATAACATAATATTTCACCAATGTAAATGTAAACAGCCAGGTAAGCTACATTTGGACTATAAAATGCACCCCCATTTTCCTCCCAAATTGGGGGGGGAAGTGTGTCTTATAGTCTGAAAAATACGGTATTTTCTTTTATTCCACAGATTACCTTATCACTATATTGATTGTGTCTCTCAACAGAAATTTTCAGGGTCTTTTTTTTTCCCATTAAATTTATTGGGATAACATTGGTTAATAAAATTATATAAGCTTCAAGTATACAATTCTATGATACATCATTGCACTGTGTGCCCACCACCCAAAGCCCAATCTTCTTGCATCATGATATACTTGATCCACCTTTACCCTTTTTTACTCCCAACCCTTTTCTGTCTGGTAACCACCATACTATTGTGTGTGTCTATTAGACTATACTTTCAGGGATCATTTCTATAGTTCATTACTATTTTGTGTGTCTATAAGTTTTTTTGTTTGTTCATTTGTCGCTTTCAGTTTTTTTATCCCACATGAGTGAAATTATATGGTTCTTGACTTTTTCTCTCTGACATTTTGCTTAGCATGATATTCTCATGATTCATCCATGTTGTTGCAAATAGTGTTTTGTCTCTTCTCATGGTTGAGTAGTACTCCACTGTATATATGTACCATGTCTTCTTTATCCAATCCTCTAACAAAGGACACTTTGGCTGTTTCCATGGCCCGGCCACTGGGAATGATGCTGCAATGAACACAGTGGTGCACATATCTTTGTGAATAAAAGGCTTCAAGTTCTGGGGGTAGATACCCAAGAAGGGGTGGCTGGGTCATACGGTAACTCTGTTCTTAATTTTTTGAGGAATCTCCAGAATTTTCATTTGGATGCAGTCCAATCTATTTTTATTTTGTTGCCTGTGCTTTTAGTGTCACATCCAAGAAATTATTGGCCAATCCAATGTCATGAAGCTTTCCCACCGTGTTTTCTTCTAGGTGTTTTATAGTTCAGCCCCTACTTTTGAGTTATTGATCCATTCATGTTAATTTTTGCATGTGCTGTAAGAGAAAGATATCCAAGCTTTCCCCACACCATTTGTTGAAAGGACAGTCCTTTCCCCATTAAATGGACTTGGCACCCTGGTCAGAAATCATTTGACTATATACACAGGGATTTGTCTCTGGGTTCTCTAGCATGTTCTATTGGTTGATATGTCTATTTTTATGTCAGCGCTATACTTTTGTGACTACAGCAGCTTTGTAAGAAGTTTTGAAATCAGGAAGTATAAGACTTCCAACTTTGTTCTTTTTCAAGTTCATTTTAGCTATTTGTGGGTTCTTTTAAACTCTATATAAATTTTAGGATAAGTTTTTCTATTTCTGCAAAAAATGCTTTTGGGATTTTAATAAAGATTGTACTATATCTACAGATGGCTTTGGGTAGTAGTAACATCTTAACAAATTGTTTTCCAATTCACAACCATGAGATGTTTTCCCAATTACTTGTGTCTTCTTTAATTCCTTTGAGCAACATTTTATAGTTTTCTGTGTATGAGTCTTTTACCTCCTTAGTTAAGTTTATTCCTAAGTATTTTATTTTTTCTGAGGACATTGTAAATAGAATTTTTTCTTAATTTCCAGAAACACCCACCCTCCATGCTTCAAGCAGCCCTGCATAATACACAATGAATTAGCCATGCTTTTGTAACAAAGTAAAATACACTAAATTCACAATATGAAAAAATGTGTTGTCTGTTTTCATGGTTTGACTAGTAATGCAGTCAAATGAACAAATAAAAAGGTAGAGAGGATGTCTGAGTATGAGTATTTGTCTATATACTTCATTTGTTTGCCAGCTCAGTGTCTCACACCTGGAGAAAAAGTTCATTCTTATCCATGTGGCTTACTTCGGCTATCAGATCACTAGAAGCATTAAGCAAGCAGTGGCTTCATTAGTGCTTGCACAGTGCGCTTGTGCTTTTCAAACCCACCCGCCATGCTATAAAGCTACCCTCCTTGAGGAAGACTGTGCAAAGGGGCTCTGGAGAATGAGGCGCCCTGTGAGGAGAGAATCCATGTGGACTGCCAAGGTGCTCCAGCTGAACTCCCAACGGAGAGCAGCTGCATGAGTGAGCAGAAAAACGGCTTCCCGGGCTGGCTTAGCTACTGCTCCTGAGGAATGTGAGGACTTCCAGCAATGAAGATCAGTGTAGATCTGTTGATACACCATCATTCCTCAGGGAGACTAATTGGTGACCTGGTGGAAAGTTAACTACATTGGCTTCCATGCTGGAAGGGCAGAGATTTGTTCTAACAAGAATAGATACATGTTCCAGGTATGAATTTGCCTCTCTTGCCAACAAAACCTCCGCCCAGAATCACTATTTGAAGCTAAGGAAAGTTGAAACTAAAGGAATGTTTGATTCACTGACATGGGATTCCATAATCAGGGGTGTCCAACTCGCAGCCCGTGGGCCGCATGCAGCCCAGGATGGCTATGAATACAGCCCAACACAAAATTATTCTTAAAACTTAAATTTACTTAAAACTTTGTGAGACATTTTGTGATTATGCGTTACAATGTATTTAATGTGTGGCCCAAGACAACACTTCTTCCAGTGTGGCCCAGAGATGCCAAAAGCGTGGACGCCCTTGCATACATTAAGTACTGTGTCATAACAGGGGCCACCATGACAATGATATCAATTATATTATGTGTTGCACAACTAAGAAGCTGCGTCTTGTAGGGCAATGGAGTAGCTTGCAGAAGGCCCATTTAAAGCACCAACTTAGTCAATACTCTATCAGAATGGGGCACCATTTGCCACAATGCATTATTTACATTGAATCAAAGACCTTTTTATACAGAGCTGTCTCTCCAGTAAGAAGTATATATTGTTCTGTGGATCAAGGAATGAAGCAGGTGTGATTCACTTACCATCATTCCAAATGACCCACTGGAGGGCTCTGTGTTTCTGTCTCTAAAACTCCAGTTTCTGAAGTGCTTAGAGATCCTGCAACTGAAAAGGGACACATTTTTATCAGGCGACACAGTAAGAGTTCCAAGGAATTACAAGCTATGCCAGCTGCCCGGGTGCTTTGGGCTTCTTGTAACCAGGGACCAGCAATAGAAGAGGAGTTATTGTCTCTCAGGGGTAATTGACTCTGATCAACAGGAGGGAAAGAGGTAAAGACTGCAGTTACACTGTGAGGACAGGAATAAAGATGTGTGGCACCTGTGATCCACTTGGGCAACTTTCTCTCCCTCTCTGTCTCCCTCCCTTCCCCTCTCTCTAAAATAAATAAATAAAATCTTAAAAAAAAAAAAAAGAGGCATTCTGGAGAATCTCCTGGGTTCTAGACACAGTCATCTGTATTTTCCAAATACAGCTACACAACTTTTCCTATCTCATATGCTCTTCTTCAGTGGGGCCTTGTCATCTCTCCGTCAAGA
>PVJI01022084.1:0-25932 GCA_004026765.1 Micronycteris hirsuta
GAAAGAAGGAGAAGAAGGAGGAGGAGGAGGGGGAGGGGAGGGGTAAGGGGGAGGGGAGAGGGGTAAGGTAAAGGAGGGGAGAGGGAGAGGGGAAGGGAAAAAAGAAGGAAAGAAAGAAACAAAGAAAAAAAAGTCACCAAAATCCTGTCCTTAAGGAGTGCACCTCTGCTGTTGGGCATGTTAGGCAGCATGATACATTGCAGGGGAGACGATTTGAAGTACCCGTCCAGCTCAGACTGCACGTTGTGGAGACATTTTACAATGACTGAAGTCGATCTGTTCTGGTCACCCTTCCACATCTCTCCTGGAAGTGACATAGCCTCCTCATCAGCCTTCATTTACAAAAAATTGGAGAGGACCAACTAGCCTCATTACACCCTGCAATGCTCTCCACACAATGAGGAACCTTGGAGAATGTGTGAGTTGGATAGGTAGTAGAAGCTATATATTATACCTATAGCAGGATAGAAGTAGAGGCAAGCAAGGGTGACATTAGTGTATGCAAAGACTTTGAGGCAGAAAGTATCTGGTGTGGGCGAGCAACAGTGCGCAGCTGGGATTAAAAGGGAATTTAGCATTTAAAACCCAAGGTTCCAGTCACAATTCTGTCATTTGCTGGCAATGGGATCTTAAAAAAATCATTGGAGCTCTTAAAGATCCAGTTTCCTCCACTGGACACTGAGGATGTAAGCTGCCAACCTCACAGGTTGTGGGATAGAAAATAAAAAGAAATGCATGTGTAAAGTTCCTTTGTAAAGTCTGAAGTGCTTTGCAAAATATCAAAAGCGTGAGATAAGAGATAGTAGGAATAAGCTAGAAAAGTGGCTTATTACAGATCATACAAAGAAAATATTAGGAAATTTAAGTTTAGTGAATCTGAAAGAAATTTAAAAGCACATAAGCTGCATAGATGGGCCAAGTAATAAATCTGTTCAATCTAAAATTACACTTTACAAACCATAATTTAAAAATAAAAAAATTATTCTTTACATTGCTCTTACAGTTGAATTCATACTCCTGGCTCTTTATAAAGTATTTAAAAAGTTTTAGTTAGCTAGTGTTACATGTAATGCATCTACAATTGTTTTTACTTGTTTTTTGAGATAGGCCTGTAATGCTATGAATTTCCCTTTTAGGACTGCTTTCCCAGTGCCCCACAGATTTTGGATTGTTGTGTCCTTATTTTCACTTGTTTCAAGGTATCTTAAATTTCTTCCTTGATCTCTTTGTTGACCCATTCATTGTTTAATAACATGTTTTCAGTTTCCATGTCTTTGTGTGTTTTTAGTGTTCTTCATGTGACTGATTTCTAGTTTCATAGCATTGTGGTCAGAGAAAATGTTTGATATGATTTCAATCTTCTTAAATTTATTGAGACTTGTTTTGTGTCCTAACATGTGGTCTATCCTAGAAAACATTCCATGTGCACTTGAAAAATATGTATATTCTTCTGCTTTAGGGTGAAACGCTCAAACATATCAATTAAATCCATTTGACCTAGTTTAAAGCTGCTGTCTCCTTGTTGATTTTCTGTCTGGAAGATCTCTCCACTGAAGTCAATATGGTGTTAAAATCCCCTGCTATGGTTGTATTTCTGTCTGTCTCTCCCTTTATGCCCATCAAGATTTACTTCACATATTTAGGTGCTCCTATGTTGGCTGTGTAAATATTTACTAGGGTTATATCATCTTCTTGGATTGTTTCCTTTATCATTATGTAGTATCCTTCTTTGTCTCTTACTAAAGCCTTTGTTTTAAAGTCTATTTTGTCGGAATAAGTACGGCTACCCCAGCTTTTTTTTTCTTCCCATTTGCATGAAATATCCTTTTCCAACTCTTTACTTTTAGTCTGTGTGTATCTTTCAATCTAAGATGGGTCTCTTGGAGGCAGCATACATATGGGTCTTGGTTTCTTATCCATCCAGCTACTGTATATCTTTTGGTTGGAGGATTTAAGCCATTTACATTTAAGGTAATTATTGATAGGTACGTAAGTAGTGTTATTTTATTGTAAGACTGTTTTCCTCTGTTTTTTTTTTCTTTCTCCTCCTCCCTTTCAATAATCTTCTTTTTCTTCTTCTCCTTCTTTGTCTCCTCCTCCTCCTTCTTCTTCTTATTCTGACAAGCCCTTTAACATTCGTTGTAGTACTGGTTTGGTGTTAACAAACTCCTTCGGCTTTTTCTTCTTTGGGAAGCTTCTTATTTCTCCTTTGATTTTAAATGATAGCCTTGCTGGGTAAAGTAGCCCTAGTTGTAGGTACTCGCTTTTCACCACTTTAAATATTTCTGGCCACTCCCTTCTGCTTTGAAGTGTTTTTGTTGAGTAACCTGATGCCAATCTAATTGGTGTTCCCTTGTAGGTAGCTACCTGCTTTTCTCTTGCAGCTTTTAGGATTCTCTCTTTGTCTTTAAGCCTTTTCACTTTAATTATGTTGTGTCTTGGCATAGGCCTCCTTGGGTCCAACTTGTTTGGGACTCTATGAGCTTCCTGGACTTGTGTGTGTTATTCCTTCACCAGATTAGGGAAGATTTTGGTTATTATTTCTTCAAATAGGTTCTTGATCCCTTTTACACTATCTTCTACTTCTGGTATTCCCATGATGCAGATGTTGTTATGCTTCATGTTGTCCAAAATGTTTCTTAAGTTCTCATTTTTAAAATATTCTGTTTTCTTTTTGCTACTCTGCCTGAGGGTTTTTTTCTACCTTGTCTTCCAAATCACTGCTTGAATTTTCTATTTCATCTAACCTACTGTTTATTCCTTCCAGTGTATTATTTATTTCAGATATTGCATTCTTTATTTCTGACTGATCTTTTTTTATGGTTTCTATGTCTTTTTTCACAGTGCTGAATGTTGAATATCCTTATAATCATTATGTTAAACTCTCTATCTGATAAATTGCTTGCCTCCATTTCATCTAGTTCTTCTACTGGAGAATTCTTTTGTTCTTTCATTTGAGGTTGTGTCTTTGTCTTCCCATTTTGGCTGCTTTGCATTTTCTACCTTAGTTGTTAAACTAATCAAGCTATAATCAGCAACCTGGCTTAAGCTCCACTGGTGAGGCAGGGTAATTCCTGTGGGCAGGGCTATTGCTTTCCCTCAGGTTGATACCACTTGGAGAGGAGTTCTATGCCTGAGAAAGATGATTTCTGCAGTATGGGGAATGACTCAGCACAGGCATTCTGGTGGCTGTTCCTTCAGTTCTCTCCCCAGTGCCACCAAACCCAGACTTTTCTCAAGCATCTTTATTCCACTCTGCCCTCCCTCTTTCGGAGCCCAGGGTAAGCGGCTGCAAAAGAAATTGTGTGCATTGGCTTTTTTTTTTTAAGATTTTATTTATTTATTTTTAGAGAGAGGAGAAGGGAGGGAGAAAGAGAGAGAGAAACAGCAACGTGTGGTTGCCTCTCACATGGCCCTCACTGGGTACCTGGCCCGCAACCCAGGCATGTGCCCTGACTGGGAATCGAACCGGGACCCTTTGGTTCCCAGCCTGCTCTCAATCCACTGAGCTACTCCAGCCAGGGCTGCATTGGCTTTTTAAGAGGCTCTCTGAGTCTCCAGCTGTCTCTCCCTTGCTGACAGAAACTCTGCTGCTTTTTACAGTTGTGTGTTATCTGGATTCCTTTCTGGCTCTGGTGCTGCAGGCTGTGGGGCCCAGCTTAGGGTTTAGACCTCCCAGTTCTCAGGGGAACCCCCAGACCCTGAAATATCCCTCTGGAATTTCAGCCGTCACTCATGGGAGCCCAGCCAGCCCTCTTGTGCCTCCTCTGCACTCCCTACCAGTCACGTTGTGGTGATGTGGTTTCTTTTGTCTGCCTTTGGTTATGAAACTTCTCTCTAACTACTGTGTAGTTGGTTATTCAAGATGATTTCTCTACAGTTTATTGTAATTCCAGATTGGTCCTGGGAGGAGGTTAGCATAGCTTCCACTTACTCCTCTGCCACCTTGGATCTCCAAGTCATTGCCTTCAAGGAGCAAGCATTCATGTTCCAGAGTATTCTTCATCAGGCTTTCATTGAAGAGTTAAGCTCAAGGAGAAAAGGAACAGCCCACAGTAGTGGAACCAATCCGTGGCCTGCTTCGACCGTGGCGTGGAAACCACAGGCACTGACAGGCCTAGCGTTAGGCAGCTGAAAGCTACAGCTGCTTTCCTTCTGCCCAGCATTCACCGCCACCTTCTGCCGCTCTCCGCACACCTGCTACAGTTGTTTTTAAAGCAGAGAAAGCAGAGATGATTTATCAAGAATATGAGTTACTCAATTATTTTAAGTTCCATAGGTGTTGGCCTTTCGGGTCCTAAGACAATTAGGAAACTTACACCAATGTTACAGTTGGCACATATAAGACCTCAACAACAACAATGAATCACAGGGGAAATTGTTTTACACTGAGCAATTTACTCCTTATCCTTGACTCAGATGAATTGACTGTTTTATGACCAGATGTAGTGAGGACACAGGGACTACAAATGTGAAGAAGCTATTTCTCCTGCCCTAGGCACATGGTTCAAAGGATGTGTCTGCACATGAACTTTAGGGCCAGCGCTGACACAGGAGTTTTCACACACAAATGAAGTGAGGAGTTAGTTGAGGGTGTGCCTGCAGCCCTGTGTGGGTTCTCCTTTGTTTTCTTGATGAAAAATAAAATGCTGTGTTCACGTATAAAGAATGACTCATTTGTAGAGCCTCCTTTGAAACCTGAGGCTCCAGGAAACTTTGTGTAGTCTCCAGGAGGACCAAAATGGTCCAGGGCTGAACAAGCATGATGGAGCACTTGCCAGAAGCCAGTTGCACGGGATTTGAGATGGTGCAACTTATAATGATTCAGCATTTGGGAAAGTGGATCAAGGCTTGGGGGTGATCCTGCCTTTTCCCCACTTCACTCAAATTGACATTGAAGTTGATGACTCCTTGAACAAGTGAGGATGTCACAGTGATTCATGTTTATATTTTATCACCTGCTCTTGAAATATAGTATAAGACCAGTCCATGGATTTCTCTCTCTTCCATGTTCAAACATTTAGAAGGCATTACCATCTGAAGAGAGCCTGATACAAGGAGTCTAAAAGAGCAAGATCCAAAGGTATATGATGGACTGGTTCTTGGGGAAAGAACATTTCTTGGAATATTTGACTTGGGAACACAGCATTTAAATTTTATGTCAACAACAAAGCCAGTTTTGAATTCTAGGCGTGGGTCCACAGATAAAATGTCCTCAAATATGTCATCCTTGGATTCAAAGAATAGACATAAGAACTTATAAGATAACTCCTTTTAAAAATTACTCAGTTTTGTTTATATATTTGAAACCCTAGAATGAGAATATCTTCAAATTTTTATACTTTTATTTTTTAGAAGCAATTTTATTTTATTGTTTTTTAACTTTTTTGATTGTTGTTCAAGTACAGTTGTCTACACCTGCCCCCCCCCATACACACACACACTCCAGCCACACCTCCTTCCCCTGATCCCATCCCCCTTGGTTTTGTCCATGTGTCCTTTATAGTTGTTCCTGAAAACCCTTCACCCTTTTCCCCCCATTATCCCCTCCCATCTCCCCTCTGGTTACTGTCAGTTTGTTCTTAATTTCAATATCTCTGATTATGTTTTGCTTGTTTGTTTGTTTTGTTGATTAGGTTCCACTTAAAGGTGAGATCATATGGTATTTGTCTTTCACCTCCTGGCTTATTTCACTTAGCATAATGCTCTCCAGTTCCATCCATGCTGTCACAAAGGGTAGGAGCTCCTTCTTTCTTTCTTCTGCATAGTATTCCATCTTGTAAAGGTACCATAGTTTTTTGATCCATTCATTTACTGATGGGCACTTAGGTTGCTTTCAGCACTTGGCTATTGTAAATTGTGCTGCTATGAACACTGGCGTACATAAGTTCTTTTGGATTGGTGTTTCAGGGTTCTTAGGGTATAATCCCAGCAGTGGGATTTCCAGGTCAAAAGCCATTTTTAGTTTTCTGAGGAAATTCCATACTGTTTTCCACAGTGGGCTGCAGCAGTCTGGATTCCCACCAACAGTGCACTAGGGTTCCCTTTTCCCCACATCCTCTCCAACATTTATTTGTTGATTTTATAAAGATTTAGCCCTGGCCGGTGTGGCTCAGTGGATTGAGAGCCACCCTATGAACCAGAGGGTCACCGGTTTGACAGTCAGGGCATGTGCCTGGGTTGTGGGCCAGGTCCCCACTTGGGGATGTGTGAGAGGCAACCACATATTGATGTTTCTCTCCCTCTCTTTCTCCCACTCTTTCTCTAAAAATAAATGAATAAAATCTTTAAAAAAAAGACTTACTGGTACACCTACATTGTTTGAGTGTCAGTGTTTGCTTAAAAAGGAAAGATGGGGTCTTGGGAGAAAAACAAGGACCCAGTTGTTTGAGGACATAAATGTATTTTGGACCCATTAAGAAAAATTAAGTGAAATGATAAGATACTAAGGAGAAAACTGTTGATAGCAAGTAGAAGAAGAGGAAAAGGGCTGTCCGACCTCCAGTGACCTCACATAAACTCCATTAAACCCATCATTCTCCTGGTGGCTCTGTGGGATTTGGGCCCTAAGAGAAGTAGAACTGTGCTTTGAAAAACCGAGTAGAGCTGTTGATCAGTCACAGCAGTGATTTCTGTCAGCAGAGTTAAAGTCTAATACAGGAAGCCAAACCCCAATCCATGATACCAAAGGACTTCCTTCTAAAAGTGACTCACTTGGCACTCTTCAACTGAATGGGGCATTTACCATATTTTTTGGACTATAAGACACACTGGATCATAGATGCACTTAGGTTTTAGAGGAGGAAAATGGGGGGGGGGCAAATTGAAGCAAAAAATGTGGTAAAATATTTAATAACATAAATAACATAATATTTCACCAATGTAAATGTAAACAGAACTCAACAGCCTCATTTGGACTATAAGATGCACCTCCATCTTCCAACTCTGGGGAGGGAAAGTGCATCTTATAGTCTGAAAAATACGGTAATTGATCCTTTAAAAAATCTCCTACTAATTTCTCTTTCCTTGTGTGAGTTATCTCAGGATGTATTTGAAACACAATGATTTGGTTCTTTTGTTTTCCTTAGCCTTCTTAAGAAATTTATCCCAGAGGAGATACAAAAAAATGTGTTTGTGTGTGTAAACACATATATGTATGTATACATACAGCTAGATAGATATAAGTGTAACCTAAAGTTGCATCTACATGAAGCCCAAATGATTCAGTCAAATCAGTTTGGCATCACTATTGGCAAATTGTGCTTTGTTGGTTTTAGTTTTTAAATTGGCATTATGTATAGGAAAAGCCTATACATAGAAAGAAGTGCTGACTACGAAGAGATTTTTTTTCTCTGTCACATGTACTTTTAATTTGCTGGAAAAAGAAGTGCTGACTACGAAGAGATTTTTTTTTTTTTCTGTCACATGTACTTTTAATTTTCTCTGTCCATTTTCAACTTAGAATGTTGGGGTAAACCACTCAAATTCACATATTTATTATGTAGATAGTTCATGGGGATGCCTCATCTATATTCTGTTTTGGATTCAGTTTTATTGTTTTTTTTAAGCTTTACAGAGAAATAGGAAAGAAAGTGTGCTTGCTTAAAGACTAATTTCTATGTATAGTAAAATGATTTTAGGTGGGTCAATGGGTGCTTTGGGAGAGTAGGTGAAGAGCGTTAGAGGTGCGGTCAAGAGACCTGGATTTTCGTCTCAATTTTGCCTTTCCTTGATCTTACTTAGTAAGTTGACCACTTGGGGTCTACATTTTCTAACCCTGTAAAATTGGCCAGAAAGTGAATGATTTTAAGTTGAACATTCTATTAGCTTACAAAGAATATAAAAATACATGTGGGAAGAAAAAACATAATAGATACCAGTTTACCTAGTCCTATTTTCCTTTCTCTGATATTAACCCCAAGGAGAATTTTATGATGGAACATCCATGTTGATTTACATTGAAGAAACCCAAAGCTTAGAGACAGCTCTTAAGTGCCAATCATGTTGCCTCAACAATATTTTCATACTTCAAGTATGAAACCATTCCTACTGTCATTTTCAGAAAAAAATTTAGATAACATGCTTTTCTTAACAAATTAAGAACAAGACTGTGATGCCTTCTCTCTGTGATCTCTACATAGGCAAGTACATCCAATCTCATAACTATTATAGGCATAACTATTATTTTTATACAGACAAACACCTAAGCACCAAATCAATATCGTCTGTGAAAAATCTCCACCTGGAAGCCTCTGTGACAATTTAAATTCAACCTCGCCTTCCTGCCAAAATTGCCCTTCCTCCTGGTTTCGTATCTTAGTTGTTGGACATGTCTGCCAGTCATCCAAGTTAAAATCTGGCACTTATCTCTACACATATTTCTGCCTCACATACCACAATTGTTTTAAGAATTAGAATATTAGGAATGACTCCATTTGTGTATGTGTGTGTATGTGGCTAAACCATTCTTATTTTCTTTGCAATAAGATGGAAATTTCAGTGAACCAAGAGACAGAGTCCAGTTAAAGAATCTCACATTAAAATGTATTTCCTGTCAAATACAATACCCCAAAGAATTAAATATTACCTACGTGACTTTTAGCTCTATGTTTCAGTGTGGAAACTTGTAATGGTCCAAGTGGTCCTAACGTTGAAATTAATATGGCTCATTCATGATTGCGGCAAATGACAGAACTCATTAACAAAAACTTACAAACTGAAACTCTGAAGTGAATGTCAAGACTATAGCTCCCACAGGCAGAAAAGGATGGGCTAGTCCCTAGATTACTTTTCTTTAGAAGAGTTTGAAATAGCTCTTCCATTCCCCACAATGGGCTAACACAATGAGCCCTTACCCAGGGTGAAACCCAGTAGCCTTAATCAAAGGGAAAAGCCTTTATATAGGTACAACAGTGGATCCCGAAGCATAGTATCTACATCAGCAAAATGGATGCCACTCCAGACCTATGGAATCAGACAGAAAGTCTGGACAAATGTGCAGCAGACTTTCTTAACAAGCCCTCTAGGCGATTCTGATGCACATGAGTCTGAGACCTCTGCCTTTCTAGAACAAAGAACTGCAGACATTGAATTTAAATTTATATCAAATCTCCTTCAATGTAGGTATGCAAATATGTATCAGAAAGGATATCGTGACCCTAGACCTATTTTGTTAAAAAATAAGTCAACTATTATAACAGGCAAGCTTATTAATCATGTAATCTGTAAAAGAGGAAAAACCTTGGATATGATGGATCTAAATCTTACAAGTTTGGGTCCCCAAAGAAAGGGGCTTTTTCTTTATTTTGCAAATTTCACTATAGAATCCGTTTTATAGCCATTTCCTCATATCTATTCTTAGCATTATGGCCTGAATTTATGTCACCATCATTTACAAAAGCTATTTAGTAGTTTCTGAAATGTTCCCAGATAGTCATTCTTCATACAGCTACCAAAGTTATCTTTCTGAAACTTATATCAAATCATGTTACTTCATTTTCTCAATATTGCTTTGTTAAAGTTATTTTTCCCATTTTTTCATTTTATTGCTAATTATTTCTTCATGCCCTGTTTCAAACCTTCTTCCTCTGTCCTCTAGCTTGGTCACAATGGATCATTCACTGCAGCCCAAATGTGTGTGTACTTCAACACCCCTGCCCCTACTCATTCTGCTCTGCAAATGAAATCACCTCACCACATCTATTAAAGTCTATAGCTCCCTCTGTGATACTGTCTCTGATTCTTCTTAATGGAATTAATTTTATTCTTCCCTAATCCTGGAAAGAACAAAACAAATATAACACATGTTAGTTTAGCACTCTCTGTATACTATCCAATTTAATTGTTGTGACTATATAAAGCCATTCATATGGACCCCATTTTGCAGATGAGGAAGTTGAGGTTCAGAGAGATTACATAACTTGCCCAGTATCACACTGATAATAACTGGTAGAGACATGGTTCAAACTCAGATCTATTTGTGGTACAAGGCTGATGATCTATTGACTTATCATGATGTGTCTCTATCTAACTTTTATTTTAATACCTTATGATATTATTATATGTGACTACTATATCTTCCATAATCTGCTTGAAGGAAGGTATAAATTCCTTCCTTCATACCTTCCTTGCAATATATATATATATATATATAGTCAATGCAATGTGTTATGTATATAAATAAGTGTTTGTTGTTAATTAAATTGAATCCAATTTCTTTTTTTTTTAAGATTTTATTTATTTATTTTTAGAGAGAGGAGAAGGGAGGGAGACAGAGAGGGAAAGAAACAGCAATGTATGGTTGCCTCTCACATGGCCCTCACTGGGGACCCGGCCCGCAACCCAGGCATGTGCCCTGACTGGGAATCGAACTGGGACCCTCTGGTTCCCAGCCCACGCTCAATCCACTGAGCTACACCAGCCAGGGCTGAATCCAATTTCTTTTCATCCAGTTTCAGCTGAGAGATTTTTCATCTCATCACTGCATGAGGAGGTTAGGGATCAATGCTGACGCTGGTAGAATTTTCATTTTTTTTGCTTCTGCAATGCTGACAATGCTGCCAGTGTATGACAGACATCTTGGCTCAGCTCAGACTTAAACCAAATTGTTTGTACATGCTAATGTAATAGATGGCACCCTTTCTTCTTGCAGAAATTACAGCTTGATTATTAATTATGAATGCCTAAGACTATGTGTTTTCTGCAAACTAGAAGTTCTAACTTGTCAAAGCTTTTCTTACTTTTCAGAATGAAAAATGAAGAAATGAACCATATTTGTATAAAGGGATATAGCAATGGTTTTGAGAATTTAATTACTATTGTCAAGCTGCTTCAAAGTGAATGAAGCCAAATAATTAGCTCGAATTTCTGCTTCACATATTCTTCGTAGAGGCAAAATAGGTCGACTCATCCAAACCAAGAAGTTTTATCAGAGCAGCTACTGGCTTGGCTGTAGACCTGTACAATTCTCACCTAGTTCAATCTCCTCAAGAACTGGAGAGTATCAGCACATTTCTCCAACTCCCAGCTGCCCAATTAGCATCCCCCTCTGCCCTATCTACACAAGCTTATCAAATGATTGGAGTCCTGATTGGCTACATCTTGACAGAAGTTTTTTTCTCTAGACATCATCTTCCCTTCCTCTTTATTGGTTTTTCTGAGGTTCTGTCTTTGAACTTACCTATTCTTTTGAAGGACGCAGCAGGCTTCTTGTCTTCAAAGCAGATGCAAGGGTCGAAAGGCTCAACTAACTTATACTGTAAAAGCAAAGTCCAAAGGGACAGAGGGAAGAAGAAAGAATTAAGATAGTTCCAAGAGGGGCCACGGTGGAAGTGGACTGTTGATTTTTCTGTAGAGATCAAGCACCATCGGGAGGTATAAGGAGAAGAAAATTAAGTTGAACCAATTATCTGTTTTAAGATGCCCAACACAAATGATCAAAGCAAAGAATTTTATTAAATGATTTGAAATATCATTGGTTGTTGAACACATAAAAATTTATTTGAAGTCATCAAGATAACCCCTATTCATCTAAATCAACAGAATTATTCAACGCTCATCCAATTTTTGAGCACAGCAAGGAACTATGAGGATGAGCAACATCCTGGTTATTTTTACAGCCTTAATTGCTTTCTTACATTTCCAAATGAAGCAATTCACTTCAGAAAGCCACTCCCAACTGGATTTCCTGCTGTTCATCTATTTTTCACCAATTTCTCTTCCTGACCTTATTCTTTCACTCACCTTTTTTTTTCAATATCTTTTCAAATTTTCAAAGACGCGAACATTGGGGCATAGCCAGGTTTGGGCAACAAGCTTAGGGCAGGAAGGTGTGGTTAGGGTGGAGGTGGTAAGAGGCATTCTCGTTATTTTATTTTTTCATTTCAGGTCTGGGTAAAAATGCAGCCTTTGTATGTGTGGGTGTTTTTGTATGATGCACAGGTATGCAAAACTCTATTCCCTCAGATGACTAACTATGAGTATGCCCATCTTGGAATGGTCTATGAATTTATATTAGCTACAAGGGAAATTGTACACTCAGATGCAATTTCCTATGAGTGCTCAACTTTTCAAATAATGCAAGCAACCAAATTAGTTCACAAAAAATTAGGAAGATTAATTTTTTTATTTGATTTTTATTTTAAATGGGAATACGCATATGCTTTCTTTTCAAAATATCATTCTGAATGGATAAATGCCTTTATCGGCACAAGCCAAATTTAATTCAGCTTTGCTTTCATAACATCAACATAATGGAAGTGATATAGTAGGCAGTTATACAGACATAAGCACAGTAGGGATATAGGCCAGGTACTGAAGGCCCAGAGTACCTAGCAATAGGCACAACTGGGCTGGGACCTTGCCTCCAGGGTGAACTTTCCTTCCTTAGCATATCACAGGTCATGTGGTTTAGAACCCCTGACCTTTCATATCACACCAGTCACGAGGTTTGGACCCTCTCCTGACTTTTCTTCTCCTGGCGTGTCACTAATCATGTGGTAGAACACCTTAGAGGATGAACAAGGGGGCCAGAGAATTGCCTCATACAACTCCCATACAAGGCATTGCACAACCACTCCGTTAAGCATTAAGCCCTAGAGCAGGGGTGTCAAACTCATTTCACCAGGAGCCACACCAGCCTCATGGTTGCCTTCAACGGGCCAAATGTAATTTCAACTCCTTAACAGTTAAGGAGTAGTTACATTTATACAGTCCTAAAATTATTTTGGCCCGTTGAAGGCAACCATGAGGCTGATGTGGCTCCCGGTAAAAATGAGTTTGACACCCCTGCCCTAGAGATAACGTCTAGGCCTCAGTTGTGTTTCAGCTCCAGAAAGCAGCAAGGCCAGGAGGGGCAATACCATGGCTAACATCAGGAACAGCTGCAATGACTAATGACCCACTGCCCTCAAGCCAACCAATCAGTACAGACTGACGCTCTGAAAAGACACACCTGGAAAACTGATGCATATTCTACTGAGATCGTCCCCTGAGACCTCCAGATAAAAACCCTTAAGATGAAGGATCCAGAGCATGCTCTCTCTAACACAACCATGCCTTTTCCACCCGCTTCTCTCCCCAGCATGCTCTCTTTCTCTTGAGCATGCCTGTACCTGCCCACATCTCCTTACTGCAGGCACATTTTTGCTTGCTTTCTTCTAAGCTCCAAGGGCCCTTCTTTTGCTTCCTGAGCCCATGCAGCCCAGCTGGCTTTTTCCACAGCTCACTTCTTCTACCTCTGTGGCTTTATAAATAATCTTTTGCTTGTATTAGACTTGTGGCTCTAAATTCTTTCTTAGCAAAATCTCAAGGACCAACATCTCTCATCTGGTGCCATTTCATCATTAACAAAATTATCCTGGAAATGTTAATTTCCCAAGAAAAAGGAGATACTTTAGTGATGTACAGGGAATTTCTAAGACTGTGTGCTCAGAATCTATATAGAAAGATGATTTCAGATGGTTTATGATTTGGGGGTTGGGTGGTTAGAAATGATGCTCCAGAATCAAAGAATGTTGAAGCAGGAAGAGACCTTGGAGACCTCCAGGTACAATCTCTCATTTTACAGACAGAGCTTCCATAGCTCCCAGATGAGTAACTCCAGACAGTCCACTCATGAGGAGCAGAGACAGGTCTGGATTTTCTG
This sequence comes from Micronycteris hirsuta, assembly GCA_004026765.1. Classification (NCBI taxonomy): domain Eukaryota; kingdom Metazoa; phylum Chordata; class Mammalia; order Chiroptera; family Phyllostomidae; genus Micronycteris; species Micronycteris hirsuta. Next base: position 13,646 of record PVJI01022084.1, read on the forward strand.
CACTTTTCATTAAGCCACACTCCTTTTCATTCTAGGATGCTATTACTCTGCACAAACTCCATTAGGTTCATAAGTAATGACAGAAGTACAACACTGTTGGGTTTTTAACATTATAAAGAATAGGGCGTCCGTTATAGGTGTTCCTAGAAACCCTTCCCCCCTTTCCCCTCGTCATCCCCTCCCACCTCCCCTCTGGTTACTGTCAGTTTATTCTTAATTTCAAAATCTCTGGTTATATTTCACTTGCTTGTTTGTTTTGTTGATTATGTTCCATTTAAAGCAGGGGAAATGCAGACAACTGTACTTGGACAACAATAAAAAATAGTGTGGATGGAATAAATGTTTATCACAACTTAAATTCAATCAGCTATAGTTGTGTTCTTATTTTAATGTCCATATACTTGTTTTATCTCCTGCCAAAGTAATTATTTTATACTTATAGCCATCTAAAGAAGTCCCAATAGATTGTAAATAAATGTTTGTAATATGTGGGAAACATTCTGATTCCCAAATTCATGACAAATGTCACATAGTAGTATAAAAGAGGATAAATTTCACCTTTTTTTAAATTAGAAAAGTCAATATATTTTTTAAAAGATTTTACTTATTTTTAGAGAGAGGGGGAGAGAGGGAGAAAGAGAAGGAGAGAAACATCAATGTGTGGTTGCCTTTCGCGTGCACCCTACTGGGAACCTGGCCCACAAACCAAGCATGTGTCCTGGCTGAGAATCGAACGGGTGACCTTTTGGTTCACATGCCGGCACTCAATCCACTGAGCCACACCAGCCTGGGCAGAAAAGTCAATATTGAATTGAGGTTTTTCTGAAAGTAGATTTTCAGTAGTAAAAGAAAATAAGTGCATCAAAATGACTGAATGAAAATTACCGGGTTGAGTGTAAAAGCCTTGGCTAACTCCTAGGAGAGGATCAATTCCATCCGGATCTTACTAAATGACATGTATTTATTCTAAATAGTCTCTAGATTTCAACACTGAAATGTTATTTTCTTTTTAATTTTTAAAAATTTAAATCTACTTTTAATTGTTTGACATGGCATGATCTGGGGAGAACAAGAAAGTAAGTATGAAGTGCAGTCAGGGTAATTAACAGATATTATTTTTCCCAGTCTTAATTCTGTCAATTTGTATGCACAAATCTACCAAAATTACATACTTCTCTGCAATTTCCTGATACAGCCTAAAACATTTCTCTTTTCCATAATTCCATTTTTCCTACTTTTCCCTGTGACATCAGAGAAGAGAGAGGGGAACAAAGTGCAACAGAAAGAGAATATACATAAAGCTTATTCTGTTTCTGTTTATTTATGATCAAGATTAACATCGACTGTGATAAGTCATATTGACAGCATATACTTTTGATGTGCTGTGATTAGAAAGACACTTTTCCTCTTTGGTCTCTCTCCCCAAAACATACAACCCCAGTCTAATCATGAAGAAAACATGAGTCAAATTCTAATTGTAGGGAGTTCTATAAAATGCTTGACTAGTATTCCTCAAATCTGTCAAAATTATCAAAAATAAGGAAAGTTTGAGAAACTGTCAAAACCAAGAGTAGCCTAAGAAGACATGTGTATTACATGTGCTGTGGTATCCTGACGAAACCTGGAACAGAAAAAGGATACTAGGGAAAAAATGAGGACACCTGGATAAAATAAGTATGGACTTTAGCAAATAAAAATATGTCAATCCTGGTTCATTAATTGTGACAAATGTACCATACTAAGGTAAAATGTCAGTAATAGGGAGAATTGAATGTGGAGTGTGCAGGAACTGTCTGTACCATCTGCATAATACTTCTATAAATCTAAAACTGCTCTAAAATATTTTTTTCCCTTTCTTTCTTCCTTTTAAAACACATTGGGGGTTGCCCTCGTTGGTGTGGCTCAGTGGATTGAGCACTGGCCTGTGAATCAAAGGGTCACCGGTTTGATTCCCAGTCAGAGCACATGCCTGGGTTGTGGGCCAGGTCGGTCCCCAGTAGGGGAACATGAGAGGCAACCACACATCAGTGTTTCTCTCCCTCTCTTCCCCTCTGCCTAAGATAAATAAATAAAATCTTTAAAAAAACAAATAAAACACATTGGGTCTTTGTACAGACGAGGGAAGAGGCACAGGGAAGGCATTTCAGCAGAAGATGCATGTGTAGGAAGGCGCAGACATCATAGCCTGCTTCCCTCTTCTCCCTCCATTTTACTTTTGAGGAAACCAAGGCCCAGGAGCCTCAATATCCTACCAAAATGAGATTATTGAAAGAATAATGAAATTGGAGGTAGAAGTCTGGGCTTCATTATTGTTTCTCCCTCTTTCTAGTGATTTGACGTTGGGCAAAGTGATGAAATTTTTTAAGCTTTTATTCTCATTTATAAAGTGAAACTAACAGTTTCTGCTTAATTAGCAAGACCGTTGTATGGATCAAATGGGAAAAAAGATGGCAAAGAACAAGTGGGGTTATTCCCCCTTCACACATCCTGAGCACTCTTTCCAGCTCTGCCCCCTCCGACTCCACCCCAGACCCATATGGTAGGTGATCGACTGTCTTTTCCCTCATCGGCCTCCCTGTGCTGGAACAAAGGGCAAAGCTGCAACACCAGCAGTGAAGAACAAGGAGCCTGGTCCTGGGCCTCACCTCTCCACATCTGCAAACCCGGGAGATGACTTTATTGGGAGCGTTTTATTTATTTTTTTGCCCATTGTCTTTTTTAATTTATAATTTTTATTATTTTTAATTACAGTTGACATACAATAGTATGCTAATTTCAGGTGTACAACATAGTGATTAAACATTTATATAACTATGAAATAATCATCTCATAAATCCAGTACCCATCTGACATTGTACGTAATTCTCTATGCTGTGCTCTACATCTTTGTGACTGTATTGGAATGTCTTCATGCAAACATAGCATCTGTGGTCAGAAAGCCAAGATTCAAAACTCATGTCCAAGCCCAGCTGGTGTAGCTCAGTGGATTGAGCATGGGCTGGGAACCAGAGGGTCCCGGTTCGATTCCCAGTTGGGGCACATGCCTGGGTTGCGGGCCAGGTCCCCAGTGAGGACCATGTGAGAGGCAACCATACATTGCTCTTTTTCCCTCCCTTCTCCTCTCTCTGAAAACAAGTAAATAAAATCTTTAAAAAAAAAACAAAAACAACAACAACCCATGTCCACCACCCTTTGCTGCATGCATTAATAGCTCTACTTTTAGTTCCTTCACCCATAAGGTGTGAATTATATTATTTACTCTACCTACTTCCCTTAGCTCCCTAAATTTATTATAGCAAATGCCATAAAATAAAAGTTTCCCGTTACCTTTGTTTCTATAAGATTGTATATTCCTTCATATCATTAAGCAGTTCTTGTTTATAGTTATATACTCAGTATTGATATATATCAGAGGCTAAACAAATAACTAGTAACTTTAAGATTGGAATTTCTGTGTGTCAAATTTCATACCCATGACAAAATCCATGATCTCTTTTAACCTTAAAAATACTCTGATAGGAGAGAATTATTATGTCCTTTTAAAACTTAGATTCCGAGAAGTGGCCAAATATATACTCTCATTCCAGGCCTTGGCTTGTGCAAATCTGAATACTTCTGTCTGGAATGTTCTTTTCCCTGTTTTCAACAGTTCACTCCCTCACCTCTTACAAGTTTTTATTCAAATGTCACTTTCTCCTCAAGGGCTTCTCTAACCATCCTACATGAAATTGCAAACCTTATCTCTACCCCTCTCTTTCCTCTACCATAGCCCACTCCATTTTTCACTTTAACAATTATTATATTCTGATTTTCTAAATAACCTACTTTTACATTTTATTTATTACCTGCCATCCTATTTGCACCCCCCCCCCCCCCCCACACACACTCACTAGAATGTAAGCATTATCAGGCCAGAGTTTTGTGTCAATTTCGTTTACAGCAGTTTCCCCAGAGCATGAAAGAGTGCCTGGCACATTGAGTAAAGGAATAAATAAATGAATAAAAGAATGAATGAATGAATGAATATGGTTTAATCCCATTTATCTTAGGAGGATGACTTCAGGCAAGATGATATGTCCTTTGAGGTTTTGTTGATATTGCTGTTGTCTTATTTGTTTCAACATCACTTAGATTCCTTCATTAGAAGTATTTCTCAGAATGCTCCAAATGAAATGTCAGCTACCTAAGCTGAATCATAGAGAAAGAATTAAAATAAAATGAGAAGTTTCTTTACTACACCTTTAGAGAATCACTGGCTTACGATGTCCCATTTGTACTAAGAAAAAAAAAAAACCCAGGATGAGAATGGTGGGGGTGGAATAATTTTAAGACTCATAAAGATTATGGACAGGACAGCCCTGGCTGGTGTGGCTCAGTGGATTGAGTGCCAACCTTCAAACTACAGGGTCATCAGTTCGTTTCTCAATCAGAGCATATGCCTGGGTTGTGGGCCAGGTCACCAGTAGGGGGTGCGTGAGAAGCAACTACACACTGATGTTTCTCTCCCTCTCTCTCCCTTCCCCTCTGTCTAAAAATAAAATAAAATAAAAAGATTAGAGACAGAAGGGGGTGGTGTCTGAAGGTCTGAAGGACAATTAGAAAATTATATTCGCCAGGATGGTTTTCTTCTTTTGACCCATATTAGCTTAAGAAATAAATGAATGAATAAAAGAATAAATAAATGAATAAAAAAAAAACCCAGGATGAGAATGGTGGGGGTGGAATAATTTTAAGACTCATAAAGATTATGGACAGGACAGCCCTGGCTGGTGTGGCTATAAATTAGTTCTAATTTATATAAAAATTCTTTAGATTTTCTGTAATGTGAAAGGAACTAATTATTTTTAATTTCTAACTTTATTAATGTAAGTCTTTCTGTAAGTGTGGACTAGGAAGGATTTAAAGAAAGTTTGACACATACACCAGTGGTTTCATACTAAGAATCACTTAGGAAACTTGCAAAAATACAAATTTGAGGGTATTTCAGAAGCCCCTTTGGACAGTAAGCTCCAGGAGAATATGGATTTGTCATTTTTGTTCACTGAAGTGTCCTCAGCACTGACAGTGCCTGATACATAATAGGTTCTCAACAAATAACGCTGAGTGAAGGAATGAGAATCTGGGATGGAGGAGTCATGAGAGCTTGCATCTTTAAAAGTCCCCTTGGTGCTTCTGCTGTAGGTGGTCCCCCACTCAAACACAACTCAGAAGACCTTGTTTATAATTGCAAATTATTCACCACTGTAGAGTAGAGATGTCACCACTATTGTATGGTTCTGCAGTGCTTAATATTTGTAACACTCTCCTGAATTTTCTTTTCAACATTCTTATTGTTAAAAATCACACACACAGGGAACAATTAAATATCAACTTGATAAACTATTTTTAAGATAAATAGCCTTGTAACCACTACCCAGGTCAAGAAACAGAAAGCTGCCACCCTCTAGAAGCCCTCCTGTGCCTCTCCCCCACTATAACATCCTCCTTCTCTCCCAAGGAGACTCATAATCACGACTTTTCTGGTACTCAAGTCCTTACTTTTCTTTACTGTCTTCCCCTTTCAACGTGCATCTGTAAACACAATAGTTTCTTTGTGTTTATAATGGGATCATACAGTAATTATTATTTTGGGTCAACCCATGTTTGAGCAATTTGTCCACATTGCTGTGAGTGTTTGAGTGTGTTCATTCTCTTGCTGTTTGCTACTCCATTGCATGAAAGGATTAATCTGCATGTCCTTGTTATTATCACTAGAAGTGAAAGTCAGAGTGGGCTTCCTGAACTTTTCATCAGCAAGAGGGATTATAGATATAAATATATAGATACTATGCAATGTGCTATACATAAAACTATGCCTTGCATAGCATACCCAACAAACAAGTTGTGTTTATCAAGTAACAATTTCAGGGATTTGTGTTCATCAAAGTGTGTGTAACTGCTGCTCAGAGCCTCTAGGTGGGCTGAGTTGGTAAGTGCTCTCTGCCTCCTACACTGAAGGGTATGAGCCCAGGGAGTGTCTAGAGCTTAATGTAGATGAGCGTGGGCTTTGGAGTCCGGCCACACCCGTTAGATCACTGCCTCCTGTACGTCCTACCTTAGTGCTCTCGAGCTACTTATTTACTCATTCTGAACCTCGACTTTCTTGTCTAGAAACTGAAGATTTAACTAATACTTACCTCATAGGATCATCACACTCATTTAAAAAGATGGTGTTTGAGAAGCACTTGATTAATACGGGTCACTTGCCATGTGCCAGGCATGTCACTATGGCTTCTAAAGCCTTTATATGCAATTAATCCATTTAACCCTCCTTTACTTAGAGATGAGCAAAGGAAATATGAGAAATGCAAAAGTTTGAAAGACAAAAGCAACATGAGATCTGAGTTTCTAAGGTCCAGTGAATTTTATTCCAATTCTCCTGAGCATTTTAAAATAGCACGGAATAACCTCTAAAAGTGAGCCTTGGAAGTTATTTAGAGACATACTCATAAAGGATGCTATTTTTCAATGTCTTTACTTTTTTAATGAAGTGACTCATTTTATAAATAAAATTGTCTTTTTTTTCAGTTGTTTCCTTTGAACAAAGAACGTTTATGCTGGCAGTTGTTTATACTAGATCCAGAGCTTCTTTATCTTTTTCTGGAAAGTCATACATTAGAAGAATATACAAGTGAAAAGAATATAAAATGAGAGATATGATAACACGAGAAAGATCTTACTTATAACAATAATGGTACTTAATATTTATTAGTTGCTCATGTTTGGACAGTAACAAAGCACTGAAGAACACACAATAAAATGATGTCTTGAGATAATAACGTTTGTTTTTTTCTGTATGTTCTTTTTTCCTTTCACCTCACTTAATTAGAAAGCCAAAGCAGAAGGAGGACTGGGGTCTGGGGAGGACCGCAGCAATGAGCAGCGCCGTCCCGCGTCTCCTTCCGCTGCTCTCGGTCACCTTGCCCTTGCTCAGGAGTCCGTAGCTGTGCACCCAATACCGGCCACATGTGCTGTCACATGTGCTACAAGTGTGAAATACACACCAGGTTTTGGCAACTTAGTACAAAGTGATGTAAATAGCTCCTTATATTGATTATATTTTAAAATAACACTTTTGATATGAGTTAAAATATAATGTATTGTTAATATCAAATTTATCCTAAGTGAAATAAATCAGTCAGAGAAAGACAAATACCATATGATTCCACTTGTGTGTGGAATCTAAAGAATAAAATAAATGAGCCAACGAAATTGGAACAGACTCATAGATGTAGAGAGTGGACTGGTGGTTGTCAGAGGGAAGGAGGGGAGAGGCACTGGGTGAAAGGGATGGAGGGACCCAGAAGTACAAATTATTGGTCACTATATGGTCACAAGATATAAAGTACAGTCGGTTTTCAGTTGTGAGTACGTGAAGCACAGTTTGCTCTTGTGTTATTATTTATTAATTACTGTGTTATTTTCCATACAAACAACTGTACATTTACTTTTGCCCCACCCTGTCATCAATAATATTGTGATAATTGCACATGGTGTTAGTCGGGTACTGGAAATATCGAAGGGAACACTTGGTAAAGTATGATTGTCTAATCACTATGCTGTACACCTGAAACTAATACAAAATAATATTGAATGCAAACTGTCATTGAAAACAAATTTAAAATTTTTTTAAAATAAAGAAAGTTCATTCTGGATGGGAAAAACATCAAATTCATGTGTTTTTTCTAGCTTTTAAAAATATGGCTTGTAGGAAATTTAAAATTACATATACAACTTGCATTGCCTTTCTATTAACTGGTCCAGAACATGGGAAAACTCAAGAGAGTAAAGGGAAAACTCAATCTGCAAAGGGCAGAGGTTAAGTTTCAAAACAGCCAAGGTGAGAAGTTTAAAAACAAATTAAATTGAGTTTTTAAGATAAAGTCCTTTCCTTACATGCCTGTGTTTTGGGGTTGATACTCAAAACCAATGCCTTTGTCTGACCTCTTTTAATCCTCCCAACAGTCCTAAGAAGATATTATTCCTACTTTAAGACTGAAGAAACTAAAACTGGAAAAGTTAGTGAACTAAATCAAAATCACACAACCAGGTACTGGAGCAAAGCCAAGAAGTCGTCTGCAGAGTGAGCCGTTTTTCCATACCACACCCTGCTACCTCCCTAGGGTGTGACGGTTGCAGTAAAACGGCCACCAAAGTCAGAGCATCTGGAATGTCCAATATACTCTTTCTTCAAAGAACAAACAAAATTTAAACTGTTAGCCAGGCTGACCTCCATAAGATGGTCCAGTGCATGTTCCTACCTCTGAAAGACACAATGAGAAGACTTAAGCTCTGAATTTAGAAAGATGCCTAGGTGCTTTTGGGCTCCACTTTTAGAATAAAGAAAATAACCTATATAGAGTAACATATAATTCCTATGTTTGTATAGTTTCCCACAGATTATAACACTTTCACATAAACGATTTATTTAATGAGAATTGGGAACTGGGAAAGACTGAGTGACTTGCACAGTGTCTAGCAGCTCACAAGATGCACGTGTCTTAGACGAACCGTCTTGCCACCGCCCCACATTATGTTCCACAGCACTCCCTGTAGGAAATTAGCAAAAGCCCTTTGCTCACTCGTTTATTCATTCATTCAACAGTAATTGAGAGTCTACAATTTTTAAAAGCTCTTTTAAGTATTAGAGCTACGGTGATAAATTTGATAACTGCCCTTAGAGAAGAAATTTTGGTGGAGAAGACAAACTTAAACATAAATAATGATAATGTAATGCACTCCCGTGATAGCAGAGGGAGGGAGTAATGAGTCTTTGCCTGACGGGAAAGAGAGGGCAGAGGCAAATGGAAGACAATCACAGAGATGTATCTCTGGGCCAAGATTTGGGTGAATAGAAATTTTTGAAGTGAATAAAAAAGAGGAGATTCCAAGTAGAGGGAACAGTTTGTGTGAGGACACGGGATCTTAGGAGAAAATAGCTAGTAATGCCATAAAGTTGGTACTGTGGGGGACATGCAAGGGAGGGACAGGCTGTGCCTTTGAAAACACAGGCAGACACTAGATCACACAAGAGGGGTTTGCACCACACCCTCAGGTAAAGTCCCTGGAAACTCATTGGAGGGTTTGGAAAAAGAATGAAAATAAAAATCACTCTAAAGGAAAGGAAATGTTTAAGAAGCTAGAGAGAGAGAATATGAGGTACTGAACTGAGAGAGGAGCTGTGAAGGAGAAGAGCAGATGGATTTGAGAAATATGTGAAAGCAGAGTGCCTAAGATTTGGTGCCTGATAAGGTACTTGTGATGGCTAATTTTAAGCATCAACTTGACTGGGCATGGGCTTCCAAGATGTTTGGTTAAACACTATTTTATTTCTGGGTGTGTCGGTGAAAGTTGTTCTGCATAAGATTAGCATTTGAATCCAGTAGACTAAGGCAGCTCGGGTGGGCAACATCTAATTGAATAGAACAGAAATGCAGAGGGAGAGAGAATTCCTTATCTTTGCCTGAAGTCTCCAAGCTGGGACTTTTGTCTTCTTGCCAAATACAGATCATGAGACTCCTCATTTCCTTCCTTTCTTTCTTTCTTTCTTTCTTTCTTTCTTTCTTTCTTTCTTTTCCTTCCTTCCTTCCTTCCTTCCTTCCTTCCTTCCTTCCTTCCTTCTTTTCTTTCTTTCTTTCTCTCTGTCTCATATTGATAGATATATATATAAATATGTACATATATAACTATCTATCATATACATATATATACATAGAGAGAGAGATAGACACAGATATATATTTCTTATTGGTTCTGTTTCTCTGGAGAACACTGACTAATACATATATTGAAGGAGAGGGAGAGGGAGAAGGCAGTGATGACTTCCAGGTTTATGGTTTGGGCACTTAGAGATATTGGGGATGTTGACCAATTTCAGTGCTGCAAAGGGGAAAATATCACTCTCCATTTTTCTGATGATGATAGTTTTCCATTTTCTCCTCTTTATAGTAAGCACAAATTCATCAGAGCTGAAGTCATGACAAACTCACATGTACACATGTTTAGTTCTCTTTCCCCAACTGGGTTTGACCGTGTTGTGTACTTTTCCTTATTATGTTGATTTGATAGGACTGAGTAACTGAAAGGAATTCAGTTTTGGTGTGCATATCATGTTAACTGTACCAAACACTGGTAAGGAAAAAACAGTGACAAAATCCGAGTAGATGAATATCCGTAAGAAAAGCACATAGAAAGGTTGGGCCAAGAGAGAACCTCATGCGATTTTATCCTTTTCCAGTTACGCTGAGACGACCGTTGGCTCCCAGATGTACGGTGAGAGATAGGATGTCTAGGGCTTTTGTTTAACTCACTACGTCCAAATCACCCCCTTTTTTTATTGTGCACTTGACTCCATTTAAAAGATCAAATGAGGAAGTCTTGGAAAGCAAGCACAAAAATTCTATAGGTACTTGACGGAGAAGTGGGTCCTTACGCTGCTGAAAGGAGCTGGGTCAGTGCTTCACTTTCTAGAAGCAAGTAAGGTTGTTTGTGCATTTCTCTTTTCTCCCTTTGTCTCCTGCTAATGGTTTCCTTTAATGTTATCTTCCCTTTGATGATTTCTCTGATAGAGACTCCGAAGAAGGTCAACAGAGAAAATGAGATGCTCAAAATGCTTCTCAGCTGATTTTAAAAGCTCCGTAGGACAGTGCATTGTGCACAGCAGCTGTATAAAAGTTTCAAGCAATCTCAGGGCCAGGAGTATTTTCACTGCGTGAGCTGCACAACACACATTAGCCCTTCCTGTCTTCGTGCTGTCTGGTAGGGTGGGGTCTGTACAAGTGAGTGCACGCAGCCTGAATAAACAGAGACCCAGTTCAGAAACTCAGTTTTTGTACAGTATGCCCTGGCTTCTCTTGGGAGCTATATCTCTGGGCCACTAGAGATGGGATAGGAGGTGAAAAGCAGGTTGCAAGGTTTCAATAGCTGTAGAATTGGTCTTCAAAGAAAATCTTACACTGAAGTCCAATAGCATAAATCTGATACAAGTTGAAAGCTAGAATAGATCCTTTATTCAGTCCCCTTTGTCCCTTGACGTGTCCCTTAAATGAATGGATTGTACTATTAGGGCTCTGTAGAGGAAGTTCGAAAATCATTAATTCAGATAATATGTAGATTTTGTTACCTACTTCATAAGTTTATTTATGGATAATAATTGTTGATATTTCAAAGCACTTTTATTCTTGATATAGTGCTAAGTGCAAATATTTTACATTCTTTAAATAATTAGTTATTTCTTCTTGGAAGAAAACATGTCTGATGGATATTGCCATGTGTTTAGTTGGTAAAATCTATTGCAATTATTGCCCAAGATGTATGATTAGAGTTTTGATGGATTAACAGCCTCTGATCAAGTCATTTGGAGGTATCCGTTTCTGGTAATATGACAGAAAAAAGATCCTGAAATCCTCCAGGTACAAAACTTCTAGCAATATGGGGATTGGAATACACATACACACATACAGAGACAAACACACACCTGTTTAAAACAATGGAGGAGAATGGGAGAAGATAAGAATCACTGGAGGCTGAGAGCAGAGCAGAACAAACCAGTCCATGAAGGAAAATGAACGCTGGGACTGCCGCACACCCCAAGTGCACGTACAGAGCCCTGGGAGCAGGCACTTCCTCACAAAGATGTTAACCGGTATGAAGAGGGCTGGGATCTCAGCATGGGGTTGTGCAGGGGAGATCCCTTTAGTCTTGCTCGCATAAAGCCAAGCACAGAAAGGTTTGTACTCGATTGCAAGCATGGATTGTTAAATTTTCAGAAATTTTGCATGCTGGTGGACTTCACGTAGGTGGCTTAAAAATAAAAACAACGATGGCAAGAGTACTTGTACCACAGAAATCCACACCCACGCAGGCCGTGAGTCAGGTTCCCTCTTCTTTTTCAGACGGTTATTTGCTAAATATTTACCAGCGTATCTCTGGCTACTTTACAGTGAAAATCATAACTCACACTAAATGATAATTTTCGCAAGCAGGCAAGCAGCATAGGAAAATGTCTATCTTATACTAAGCTCTGGGTAGATGCGAAAAAAAGGCCTCCTCTTGTGGCGGATTCCGCCCGCGGAATCCACCGTGGGGTGGACTGGAGCCTGAAGCATCAATGATTCACACACAAAGACACATTAGGAGATGAAACCGGGGCCACGGGCCCTCTCCATCGCCACCATTTTCCGGAGAGGAACCTCGTGGGTTGGATGGCCGGGGTTTTTATTAGAGGCTTTAGGGCATATCTACATAGG
>PVJI01022085.1:0-25999 GCA_004026765.1 Micronycteris hirsuta
GAGCATGCGGGCCCCTGCTCCTCCATGGCCACGAAGGGAGACGGACGCTCAGCATCCCTCAGGCCCAGCATCACGAACAGGTTATCCAGCCACATACAGGTGGCTGGCATGCGCCACAGGCACAGCAAACTGGGAGCCCTTTCAGAAAACGGTAAACTGAGGCCCTCAGGAGGGGAGGCAGTACGTGAAGGCTGGGTCTGGGGCCACCCAGTGGAGAGTTGGGGGGCGTGTGGGGTGCCTAATGCCCCCGAGGCTCTCCCGCACCCCACTCAGCCTCACCTTCATGGGCAAGCTGGAGCCCAGGTACACAACGAAGATGGCCACCGCCTGCCACCAGTGGTAGATGGTGAAGATGAAGTCTTGCCTCTCTTTGTCCTCGTACAGGATCCCCAGCAGTGCTGCAGGCAAGCGGGACAGGGCAGGAAGGGAAGAAGTGTCACCCAGGGCTCAGGGTGCTCCATCTCCCGCCAGCGAGGGGCCTAGGCTGTGCGGGTCCCAGCCCTAGACCTGGGATCGCCTAGAAAGCTGTTGTAGGCTGTCCTGGCCTGCCCCCTGGTGGAGACCCTGGTTAGCACGCTGCCCCGGGAGCTGAGCTGATTAAAGAGCAAGTGAGATGGGACGCAGGTGGGCCTCACCCCGGGGCACGCAGGCCTGAAAAGTGGAAAGCTTCGTGTGCAGTCACATCCTGTCCCCTTCTGGGCCCCCAGCTCTTCAGTGCCAGGCCTGCAAGGCCCGTTTCTCCTCCTCACCCCGGGCTCAAGGAAGGCAACCTGCTTGCAGCAACGAGCTTTCTACACATCGAAACTAAAGCTGAGGGACTGGCCCGTATTTCCCAAAGAACACAGCGCCTGTCAAATCATACCCTCGCCTGCCACTCAGACATGAACACCTCTGTCCTAAGGCCCTACAGTGTGACTCTACCCCATGGGGCTGCTGGGGAGGGACATGGGGTCCCAGGGCCCACAGAGAGAGAACAGAAGGAGATCTTGGCAGAAGGGGACATCAGGACCAGGCTCAAGTCCAGACATTTCATGGGTCCAAGGTACCCAGACTGGATGCTGCCCAGAGCTGGCTGCACCCGAGCAGAACAGCCAAGGGAGTGTGGTCCAGAGCATGGAGCTCCATCCCAACAGATACAGGCGCCTGACTCTCTCTGCTGGTGAGCACCGGGGTCGCCTGGCTAGCCCCTGCCCTGCCTGCAGTAAGCATGACCTCCGCCGCACCATGCCCCCAGCAGTGCTGTGCAAAGCCAGCGACAGCACCAGTCCATCAGAACAGAAGCTGATGTGGAGGACCCGTGTGGCTGCCCCTCTGCCACCACAGGGTACCGGCCTATCTCTGATTCACCCCCTCCTTTCTGCAAACAGGGCCCCACTCCCCAGTGCCCCCACTCCAGCCCACTTAGTCCTGCCTGAACTTGGACTTAGACTTGGGGCCTGGACTCTGCTAGTCTGAAGACCAGTGTCAGGGCTGCATACCTGCTCCTAGCTCCTCTGTAACGGCCATATCTGCACCTACACCCTGGGCTGTGGGCGGGGCCACCTGCCGCTTCCCGTGCTCCTTAGGGACAGACCTGGAATCTGCTCTCAGTGTCATGAAAACTGTGTCCAGCGGGCCCTGCTCCCCGGTTTGAAGGCAAGGGTCCCCAGTGTGTCTTTCACGCTAACCTTCAGAGGTTTCCACAGAGCCCCATGCCCACCCCGTGGAAGCGCGCAGTCGCATGCTGACCCCTCAGTGTCCACAGGGCCCCATGGCCAGCCCGGGGTGTCCACAGAGTGTCCATGGCATATGACTCCCATACCTGCCCCAAGGGTGGCCACAGTCCTCCCCATTGTCCCTACAGTGTCCACGGGACTCCCACCCCTGTAGTGTCCACAGAAGTCCCCTCCTACCTCTATCATGTCCACAGGACCCATGACAGACCTCCGATGCACCCACAGGACCTCACATCTGTCCCTCGGATGTCTGTGCTGCCTGCAACCACCCCAAGGTGACCACAAGGTCCCTGTCCAGCCATCCCAGGGCCCAAGGCCATACTCACTGGAGAGCCCCGTCTTGTTGAGGGCACTGCCCACACCCCAGAGGACAGCTGCCACGTAGAGGATCCACATGTGTTGCAAGGCCTTCGGTTTGGGGGCCCAGAAAAAGAGGCCGACAGTGAGCAGCAGGTGCAGCCCGGCCCCGGACACCAGCGGCACGTGGCGCGGCAGCCACAGCCCCGTCAGGCCCAGCAGTGAGGAGGCCGAGGCGCCCAGGCTGTAAGCCACGAGGAGGTAGGCCAGGCGTTCCAGCCCGACGGAGCACACACCGTAGCCCTGGGGGACAGGAGTGAGCGTGTGAGGTCGGCTGGCCCTGCCCACAGGAGGTCTCACTTTAGGCCACACCCTGCCCTCTCCGGCCGCCTGGGTGCTAACACCCGCTCCGGGGCTCTTGGGACGCTTCAGGGGTCGGGTCGGGGACAGAGAATGAGAAAATGCTTGGATATTGTCCCCAGACACCAAGGCTGCACCCCACACGGAGCCAAACGTTTGATGGGCGTTATCCTGCTTCCACAGACCGCAGCGCTGATAGCGGGCGCCTTTACTAGGTTCACTTCACGATGAGGGCGCTAAGGTTCAGAGAGGTTAAAATGATTTGTCCAAGGTAGCGCGGGAATAAGAGAAGAGGAAGGGGAATATGTGGGACATACTTGTCCATACTTACACCTCTATTCAAAACTTAGTTGCCGTTTATCTGAAATTCAAATCGAACCATACATACTGCATTTTCCTTGGCGACCAACCTTAGGCAGGCTGTACTTACCAGGGCGAGACCAGTGCAAGCAAAGAGCACCTCAAAGCCGCTGTAGATGAAGAAGGGCGCAAGGTGGCGCAAGCGGAAGTCGCGCACGTGCTTGAAGGGTAACTGAAAGATGTTGCCCCAGCCCACACTACGCAGGTCTATCTCCTCTGTGGGCTGGTATGCCGCACCGCACAGGCCCAGCACCTGCGAACGAACCCGCACCTTGAGGAGGCGGGCAGAAGGCACCTCGCCCCGCCCCTAGGCACAAGTCCCACCTCTTCGTCTAGGCCCCGCCCCTAGACACGCCCACATACCAGGCCTTGCCTTCCAGCTCCACCTCCAGGCCAAGCCCTCACCCTAGCCACGCCCCCAACGCCTTAGTCCTGCCTCCAGTACCGCCCCCGGGTCGGAGGCACATCTTCCAGTCCGTGGCCCTGGGTTCCACCTGCAGCCCAGGTTACTACCGCCAGTCCTCTCAGACCCGGTCTCCTGGAGCTCGACCCCAGATCTGGCCTGGTTCCTCTCCAACTCCAGTCTTAGTCCACAGACGTCTGCCTGCCCTATTGCCCAGAGGCTGGGGTGCTCCCCCCAAGACTCAGCCCTGGCTCCGGACTCAGACCAGGTCTCCAGGCCTCAGCCCTCCCCAGGCCACCAGCCACGCGCCCAGACGGCAGCCTTGGCTCCCTGCCTCATTCCTAGACCTCATGGACTCCGCCCTACCCCGGGGCCGCACCAGCAGCATGGCCACGAAGGCCACGGCCATGAGCACGCTCTCCACCACAATGAGGTTTCGGCTCCGCGGCAGAGTCCGGAGAACCGTCTTGTTGAATCCACTGAGGATGCCCTGACTGTTGGTGCCTGAGAAGGGGCGGAGAGAGCACCATGAGGCAGCAAGCAGGGCGCACCCTCTACTCAGTCACAAAGAAATGCAGCAAGGCTAGTGGGTGGGCGGGCAAGGCTAGTGGGGGCGAGGGAGGGCAGTGCCCGCAAAGGCAGGATTCCCTGGGGAGTAGTTTGGAGGTGAGGGCCAGGAGGGCTGAATGTATTCCAAGAAAAGAAATACCTTCCCCCACCCCTTTCCTGCCCTCCTGCCCTATTGCACTGAGGCTGGGGGCGGGGGAGGGCAGGGCTCCAGTCCATCTCCCAGCTCCATACATTTACTGTGCACTGATTGAGCTCTGAGGGTATGACTTGGCCCCAAGAGAGATTTCACAGGCAGCTTCATCCCAGATGGCACCTCCTCCAGGCAGCCTTCCCTGACACACCCCTTCCCTCTTGCTGGGACAGATTAACTACATACTCCAACAGGGCCCTGCGCCTTGCCCACCAGAGCCATGGGACATGGGACTCTGCCCTGACCCCTGAAAGAGAGAGCAGCCTCTGCCTTCAAGGGCCCAGTGTCTGCAGGATAACTCACTGAGGGAGGTGAGCAGGACTTGGGGACCCCACCCCCATGAGGACTAACCGCAGCTCTGCACGTTGTACAGTGTGTGGTTCAGGTCATACAGGTAGTTGTTCAGGAAGTAGATCATGGGCAGCTGGGCGCAGGCAAAGCTCAGCTGTGGGAAGAAAAACAGCTAGGGCCGGGCTTGGGGCATGGAATCGGGCAGGGGGCACAAGCATGATCTGGAAGGGTCTGGGCATAGCCGTGGGGGGACAGCAGCCCTCCCACCCCTGGGGCAGCCTGCTGGTGTTGGGGGGGGCAGTGCTCAATGCAAGAGGACTTCCTCCTGGTCGGCACTGTGGCCAGCAAGGGAATGAGGTCTCAGTCACTTGGGGTAAGCAAGCAGGGGTTGGCCCAAAAAAGGGCAGTGGGACTAGAAAGCTGAAAAGACTGGAATGGGCTCCAATGTGTGGGTTCTCAGGCTACATACAGGGGACCCCAGGGCCCCATACGTAGCACTCACGTGGAAAAAGCTATAGAAAATGGCTTGGAAGACCAGGAGGTAGGGCGCGTGGGAGCCCCGCGGCGGGCGCTGCTGCGGGTCCTGCCCATCCCGCTCCTTGTAGTGGGAGTACTCATAGTACTTCTGGGCCATCCTGGACCACAAAGGAGAGAAGGCTCTCCCAGTCCAGCCTCTGCCAGACACCTCTGCACCCAGACACCTCTGCACCCAGAGCTACGGGCTGGCCAGCCCCTGCATCTCATGGATGGGGAAACAGAGGCCCCAAGGGGAGAAGGGGCCAATCCCAGGCCTCCAGGCTCCCGCCGGGCTGCCCAGCAGACTCACCTGGTGATATAATTGCCCATGGAGGCCCAGAGGGGCACGATGGCCATGCCCAGGGCCACGGCGGAGGGCACGAGCGTGTAGTAGCGTTCCCAGTAGTTGGTGGAGACAAAGAGGGCGTAGATGCCCACCCCCAGGAACATCATCCACTTGGTGCCAAAAAACCTGTGGGCAGTGAGGGATGCTGGCACCACATCTTACCGTGACCGCCGGGACTGCCGGGCCGATACCAGAGAGGCCACGCCCTCAGTTCACGAGTCTGTGTGAGGTGGGGAGAGACCCCCCCAGCCCGGTCATGGCGTCAAGACCCTAACATAGAGTCTCAGAGACAGGGACTCGCTGAGTGGCCTCAGGCGAGCCAGGCGTCCACACCCCTGCCTTCCGGCTGTCTTGTGGGCGCAGAGCCCAAACCACGAGTGTCTCCTAGCCACTGCGAGGGTGGCAGGGGATAAAGCAGGGTAAGGCCTGGGTCCTCATCCAGCCCTCATCTGAGTTCTGGGCTGACTCACCCACCCTCTTCCCCACCCACCCACACGTGCTGGGAGTGCGGGGCCCTGGCCGACGTCCAGGGGACTCGGCCCACGCTGGCTCAAGAAGACTCGGGAGCAGAAAGAGGAAGAGGCTCCTGTGCAGGCCCCAGCAAGGCCGGCACGCGGGGGCCCTGCCCCCTGCTCTTTCAGCGCATGCGGTGAGTCAGGAAGGTTCGGCTCACTGGCTCTGAGAAAGTGTCACACCGTGCTCAAAGGGGGTTGACCAGTGACAAGATGAGGGCCCCATCGGGGCATGGAGGCTGGTCGAGCTAAAAGCCACCACCAAGATCTTTGGTTTGTTTTTCTAAGTATTTGTGCTCACTGGATCCCTTTGGTTCCCAGGAAGCTCAACGGGAAGTGACCCTGGTTTTCTGACACAATGACTTTCTTCTGTTGCGGGGCCCTGGTTCTTTCATTATCCTCATGTTGCCATAGTGAATAGATGGGCAGCCCCTCCACTCTATCTGGGGGGGGGGCAGGTCACACAAAGTGCAGTGTACACTGTAATGGAGTAAAACAGGAAAAAAGTGAAAACACAAGCAGTCATTGCCGGTGAGGTGCAATGACATGCGCGCCCTGGCCGGTGTGGCTCACTCAGTGGGGAACAGGCCTGCGTCGCGAGAGGCCGCCGGTTCAATTCCCAGTCAGGGCACAGGCCTGCGTTACGGGTTTGGCCCCCAGTTGGGATGCAGGCGAGAGGCAAAAAATCAGTGTTTTCTCTCTCGGATCGATGTTTCTCTCCTTCTCTTTCTCATTCCCTTCTCCTCTCTCTAAAAATAAATAAATAAAATCTTTTTTAAAAAATGACACAGGTCCCCCGGCTGGTATAGCTCAGTGGGTTGAGCACGGGCTGGGAACCAGAGGGTCCCGGTTTGATTCCCAGTTGGGGCACATGCCTAGGTTGTGGGCCAGGTCCCCAGTGAGGGCCATGTGAGAGGCAACCACACATTGCTCTTTCTCTCTCCCTTCTCCTCTCTCTGAAAATAAATAAAATAAAATCTTAAAAAAAAAAAATTACACAGGCAGCCAGTGGTCATGCAGACTAGCAGAGCCCTTGGGAAAATCAGCCTGGTAGTGTGGGCAAGGGTGGGGGCTGGGAGCCACCCCGCCCGGGTTCACACCGGCAGACTGCCACGTGCTGCCCGTGGGACTTGGGCAAGCTGTTCACGCTCTTGCTTCTCCTTGTCTAAGCTTCCAGCACCTCCCTCAGATTGCAAGGAATAAGCGAACGCTTAGCAAAGCACCCCGCACACGGGAAATGCCACGAGCTAGCAGCTGTTATTAATGGTGGTGGGTTTCAACAGCCAACAAGGCTTTCCTACGCCTCTGACCTAGCGAGGGCCCTGCTGGGAATTCATCCTGGGAACTTTGGTTTTTTAATTCGAAGAAGAACACAGCCACAAAGCACAAAGTGAGCACACAGAAAAGCAGAGGGCGCTGCAGTGTACGGCTCTGAACCGCGGTGGGGTGCCCCAACGCTGCGGAGCAGGCTCCCTCCTGGAATCCCCACTGGGAAGCAGGGGGCAGGCCATGAGGTGTGCAGTGCAAAGGAAGCATAAGTGGGCGTGCCACAGGCTCTGGTGACAAGGCTGTCAATGGCATCCTCCATGCTGGTGGGACAACCAAGGTAGACGGTTTACTGGAGGGCTTGGGGGGGACTTTCTTTTTTCTGATTTCCACTATGATTCTAATGCTGTTTGTGCAACTGCGGCAAACGGCTTTGTTGTTAAGACAGGGGAACAAAACCCAAGTGACTTGTCCGCTGGTCTCTGGGCCCCAGGTAGGGTGCTCGTGGCGGGGCGATTTCTAGAGGCCAAGACGCCTTTGGGCTCAGTCTGGAGCGGGAGCAGGCCCCCTGGGGCCCCTGCCCAGCCATGACCTTTTGGAGAAATGTCCCTCAGCACCAGCCACAGCTGCCTGGGCCAGGGCTGGGTGCCTGGGTGTTGCTGATCAGACTGTGAGTCCAGGCCACAGAGGACAGAAGGAGGACAGTGCCACACGGGTCACAGGGAAGCTGAGGGAAGGGGGCCTGCGTGAATTTCGGTTGCTTGAAACCCAATGTGCCCTGGGCAAAGCTTTGCCTCCTTCCCTAAACCCGGTTTCATCCCTTCTCTCGCACTCCCCAGGGAGGCAAGGGCTCTCCCAACTGCCCCCTCCCAAGACCGCCAGGACAGCCCCTGAACCCCTTCAAGATAGAGGTGATAACCCAGCCCCGGGGGACAGCAGCGCTGCACCTGATGAGCACGGGCGTGTAGAGCAGGGCCGCGATGGGCGTCACGTTGATGCCGACCAGCACCTTGCTGTCGATGTCCGGCAGCCCCATGTTGCCGTACTTCACCTCTCGGTAGGTCTCGTCGTAGTGCAGGATCAGCTGCATCTGCAGGAGGCCTGGGGGTAGGGGGCGAGCGTGGAGGGGCGGCCTGGCGGGCAGCAACCCGCAGCGCACGCAGGGGCCGAGAGGGCGGGGCGGGAAGCCCGGCTGGGCCCAGCGCCCCGCCAGCTGCTGCATCGTCGGCGACTCGAACCCCACCTCGCGGCCCTCCTCGGAGCCACCTGCCTTGCTCCGCAGGCCTCCTGGACCCCGGCCCCCCCCGCCCCCCACCCCCTACCCCCTGCCCACACATTCGCGCAGGCTCTGCCTGGGGCCGCGGAGACAGTGCGGTCTCCCTCCCCACGTGGTGGGGGTGGCTGGGGGGGCAGCGGCAGCTGCGAGGGCCGCAGACTGGGAAGTGAAACAGGAAGGCAGACCAACTGGCCCCTAAGGTTTCTCTTTCCCACACCGGGTCTGGGGAGGGAAGGCGGTGAGGGGGTCGGGAAGCCCGGGGGCCCAGCACCTGCGCCCGCCGGCGGCCGGCCGTGGCCCCGCGCCCGGCCCCGCGCAGGGCGCGCGGTACGCACCCAGGTAGACGCCGTAGGTGAGCGCGCCGCCGGCGCTGGCCGCCAGCACGTTCTTGACGACGCCGAGGCGCTTGCGGCGGTAGTAGCGGCGCTCCTCCTCCTCCTCGTTGTAGTTGGGGTACGCGCCCACCAGCTCGTCCAGCTGCGGGCACGCGCAGCGCAGGCTCGCACCCGACGGGGCCCCGGCGCCGCGCCCCCGCCCCGGCCCGCCCGGAGCCCGCCGCCCGGCCCCACGCGCCCCCGCCGCGGCCCGCCCCGGGGGCCGCCTCTCACCCCCGGCGGGGAGACCCCGGCCGCCGGGTCCCCGAGCCCGCCCTCCCGCGGTCCCCGTCCCCGCTCACCGGGGCGTCGGCCCCGTCGGGAAGCCCGAGCCGGTCCTCCTCGCCTTGCGGCCCCACGGCCCCTGCCACCGGGTAGAGCGGCGGCTCCGCCATAGCCCGACCCCGCCGGACGCGTCGAGGCGGCGGCCCCCGTGTCCCAAAAGCCGGGCCAGACTGACACTTCCTCTGGGAGGCCGGGACCTGCCCCCGCCCCGCCCCGCCCCGTCCCGTCCCGCCCCAGGGCGCTCGACCCCGGCACCGGAGGGGCGTGTCCTGCGCGCGTGCGTGTGTCTGTGTGTGTCTGCGTGTCTGCGTGTCTGTGTGTCCCTGTGAGTCCAGGACCCGGCCTCAGGGGGGTGAGAAGCTATTGGAACCCACGCCCGGCCGTTCCCTGGCTTGTGCCTTCGGCAGTTGAGTCCGCTTCTCTGTGTCTCAGTTTCCTCGCCTGTGAAACGGAGGTCCCGGGCTCCACTTCCTAGGGCTGTGGCTGGAGTTCTGAGTAATGCGAACCCTTAGAAAAGCGCCGGGCGGTAATAAGCTCCCCTCCGTGTTACTACTGACTCCCAGCCCCACCTCAGGCCCCACTGGGTGCGTTCCGAGTTCAGCAAAGAGCCCCCAGAGCAGCCCCCAGAGAGCTTCTACCGCAGGACTCGGCAGTCCGTGCCCACCTGCCATGCACCCTCCAGCGTCGCTTTTGGCATCTGCAGGTCAGTGAGAGCTCTAGCGGGGCCCCTTGGAGGCCAAGACTGTGGTGGCTGCTGGACTGCAGTGCGGTCACCCCACCACCTCCCTGCAGGAGGGTTCAGAGCCTCCTGCACCCACCCTGCTGGGCACCAGGTCCAGGGCTTCAGGGGGACCCCAGGAAGTTCCAGCTGTGCCCGAGCTGACGCTCAGTAGCACTGCCTGTTGCCCTGGTGAGAAACACCTGGGAAGCTTTTTAAACTATGCACTTCCCAATGTAGTGCCCTCAACAAATCTTGTCGGAAAAGCTGGTTGGGGCGCTACCAGAGGCAACCGATCGATGTTTCTCTCTCACATCTCTCTCTCTGTCTCTCTCTGGCTCCCTTCCTCTCTAAAATCAATAAAATTATTTTTTAAAATGGGCAGAGGAACTAACTGGACATTTTCTTCCGAAGAAAACATCCAAATGTCCAACAGGTACATGAAAAGGTGCTCGACATCACTAATCATGAGGGAAATGCAGATCAAAACCGATGACCGAATGGCTGTCCCCAAGACGACAAGAGATGGGTGCCGGCCTGGATGCAGAGAGAAAGGAACCACTGTGCGCCGTCGGCAGTGTTGTGAACTGGTGCAGCTGTTGTGGAGAACGGCACGAATGATTTCTCCTCTCCAGTTTATCCGTCTGTCCCCCCAGGTGACGCTCGCCATGTACCCCTCACGCAGAGGCTGGTGTCAGGAACTTCGTAGGTGCTCAATAAATACGGGTCGACGGAGGGATGAGTGAATGGATGACAAATACCTACACAGCAGGGCTGCCAGGAAGGCGGCGAGCTGGAGGCATGCAGGACATGAATTTGCAGAGGCTTCTGGCCTCGAGGTGGTGGAGCGTTCTGTGGGCCACACCCATGTGCAGAGATAGGTAGCAAACACAGGTAGGGGTCTTGCCCGTGGTGTCTGGAGGTGAGAGACAGAGAAGGAGCAGGAGAGAGAGCAGGGCCCGAGGTCCAGGGGCAAGAAGAGTTCGGAGATCAGGGATGCAGTGGATGTTGGGAGGCCAGGGGCCTGGGAGGCCAAGGTCAGAGAGCAGACGCCAGTGATGACCAAGCCCAGGGTATGGCCACGCGCGGGGTAGGGAGGGGATGAGGAGGTCCGGGAGGTCATGGGCTGTGGTGGGGGCAGTGGGGTGTGGTGCCCGGAAGGGTGCAGTCTTGTAGAATTGCGCGGGCGGGCAGGTGACGCGGACAGGAGGAGCAGAGGGGGCTGCTGCGGGGGGCAGGGGGGCGTCCTCAGGGAGTGGGCTCAGTGGCACACAGAGTGGGAGGCTGGGGTCTGTCTCTCTGGAGGAGGGTGAGGGGGACGCCAAGAACGACCGCTTGCTCCTCCCAGGAGTGCCCCCTCTGAAACGATATTGGAAGAGGGGCCCTTGGAGCCTGAGAATGGCCTAGCATCTGTGGTGTGTAAGGGACCCCTTCCTTGTCTGCCCCCTTCTCGGCGTGAGGCCACTAAGGAAAGAAAGAATTCAGCCGAGCACGTTGGACTGGCAGCCACGTCTGCTCTGGCTCCTCCCACAGAGAACCCAGGACCAGCCCGCGGGGCACAGGTCGGGGAGGGCGTCCTCCCAGCTGGACGCCCTGTCTTCTCTGGGCTTTAGTGTGGGGAGCCCCTCACCTCAGCTATGGAGACACACCCCAGTATTTCTTCACCTGCCAAATAAGAATACGCCGTAAAGCACTTCTGTGGACTGCAAACAGGATGGGGGCGGGGCACAGGCCGGCCAGCAGGAGGAAGAGACTCATCTTAGAGGCGGAGTGGACCTTGAGGGATGGCCCTTGTGGAGAGAGACAAGACTGGGGAGACTTTTAGTGGTCACCACATTGGAAAGGGCGCAGACCCGCAGGAGTCCTGTAGAGGGAGCCAGGGGACAGGTAGCCTGGGAAGGAGCCGGGAGGCTTCTGGATGCTGAGTCCAGTCGAGGTGGCAGCTGAGAGCCGGCAGCATGGCAGGGTCGGGCCCGCACCGCTGGGAGGAGAAATTCACAGACCCGGTGGGTGCATCTCAAGCTGGTCGGGTGTGTGGTCCTGGGTGGGTGGGTGTCGTCAAGGAAGGGTCTTTACCCTGGCCGGGCGGGCCGTCTGCTCACGGGGAGAAAGGGCAAGGCTTGTGGAGCTCATGGGTTTTGTGTCTCCCACCAGAAAGGACCACCAAGGCAAAAACTAATCAGAGTATTTTAAGAAACAGCCAGAAAGCAAAGAGATGGTAGGAGGGAAGCAGTGGTCGGCCCCCTAAAAGCCACCACCAGTGCCAATGTGTCCCCAGTGTCCCCCACGCGGACCCCACCAGCAGGACATCACTTGCTCGGAGGAACAGCAGCGGCTTCCCACAGCCTGACGGCCGGTCGCGTTGCTGGGTGTCTCTCTCCGAGGTCTCTCCCTGCCTAAACAGAGGCTGCTCTGCAGTTGAGGGTCCCAGAATTACTGAAAGTCCTTGTTTCACGTCGGTCCCTGGGGTCTGCTGACCGTTTTAAATGGCTCCACGCACACCGACTCACCCGGAGCGTTTTGCTGGCGGCTCGTTTCCAGACCTGACCCTGGCAGCACGCCGGCCTCGTTTGTGTCTGCATGCCAGAAGCGGCTCACATATTTCTTTTATTTACACGCAGACACAGAGAAGACAAACATGGATGTCCCGAGGAGTAAGGAGAAATTTCGGTCTTGTTAACTTCCCACCCTGTCAGACCAGGTGAATGCGAAAGGCCGCCACTTTCAACCCCAAACCTCTAAAATCTGCTGATACTCAGTCGCTCGATCGCTTAGCGAGAGAAACCATCACCAGATGAGCCCAGGCGTGGGGTTTGGATGTGACTGGCCAACCGCCCCTGAGACAAGAGCTTTCAAATACTTCAGCAACAGGCCCCCTGATTGGATGCGGCCCATGGGAGGTACTGGTGGGAGACTGGAACGGGAGAAGGGGAGAAGCCAGGGCACTTCTCCCTGGGAGGCATGTGGCCATGATGTGGCTCCTCCAGGGTCCCAGCACCCACAGATCAGGCCCTGGGTGACCCTGGCCCTTTGGGGGCTGATGACACCACAGTCCTCCCTTTGGTCCTCCAGCGCTGGGACTGCATGTGAGCGGGCATTGGGGGACCAGACAAACACAGCCGGAGTGGCCTGCAGGACAGAAACTGATTGAGGCCAGCAGGCTCCTCCCACCGCCATCCAGGCGCAAACACTCCGAGTCACACCCCTAGGAGTGAGCAGCCACGTCTCCCTCGCTGCTGTCAAAGGGCTTTCTCTGTAACAGGTTTTATTGTTTGTTCTCGTTATGAAATGAGCGGGCCTTACAGAAAAGCAAACAGGAGAGAGAAATGTTGCTCCCATTCTGAATGCCCTGAAATGTGGAGAAGCCCAAGCATGTCACCCCAGCCCTGCGTCCCCAAAGGGAGCATGCGGGGTCAGCTGCACGCCCACCTGACACCACGTCCCTGAACTAAGGCAAATCGTTACCATTTCTTTAAAACTAAAAGCCAGAGGCCCTGGCTGTTGTTGCTCAGTGGGTTGAGCACCAGCCTGTGAACCAAAAAGGTTGCTGGTTCAATTCCCAGTCAGGGCACATGCCTGGGTTGCGGGCCAGGTCCCCAGTTTGGGGATGTGTGAGAGGCAACTGACCGATGTTTCTCTCACACATTGGTGTTTCTCTCTCTCCCTGTCTCCCACCCTTCCCCTCTCTCTAAAAATAAATAAATTTTAAAAATCATTTATTTTTTAAGATTTGCCTCTCGAGCGACCCCTACTGGGCCACAACCCCGGCATGTGCCCTGACTGAGGATTGAACCAGTGACCTTTTGGTTCGCAGGTCAATGCTCAATCCACTGAGCCACACCAGCAGGGCAAATAAATAAAATCTTTAAAAAATAAAAACAAAAGCTAAAAGCCGTAGGGTGATGATCCTCATAGGCTGTTGGGAGTCCCCCAGCTGAGATGTGCCCAGGACCCTGCCCAGTGCCTGGCATAGCAGAGGTCGGGGAAGCAGGGGCAGCTGCTGCTTTCAGCTGACACAGGAGGCTTCCAGGAGCAGGAGTGACCCCCTGCCCTGCTCCTAAACAAGGGCAGGGAGTCAGGACCAGCTGGGCTAGAATCCCCGGCCGTCCATCTCCATGGGGCCCTGGCGTGGTCACTGCACTTCTGTGAGCCTGTTTTCTCCTCTGTAACGGAGGCGTCCGACCTGGGCTGGGGGGGGCTAGCTCCTGTTCCCCCGCAAGAAGCAGGGCCCCCTCAGACTGCCGGACCAGGTTAGGACCCCTGTGCCTGGAGGTCAGGCCTCCTCGGGGGCCTTCCAGGATGTTCCTGAATTCACGACAAGTTCAGGAATAGGCCCTGCAGGGGGAGATCCCTGGCCAGGGAGGAGCCCTTGGAGACCCCGCAACACCCCTTCCACTCACCAGTACCTCCCCAGGGGTCCCTGACTGGCTGTGTGGCCTTTGACTAGTGGCCGTCCGCCTCTGGGCCTGATTCCTGGCTGAGGGCGTCCAGGCCCAGCCCCAGCCCAGCCCCACCTGGGGCCGGCTCTGCCTCTGCCTGGCTCGGCTCCAGACAGCAGAGCAGGCCTGTCACATGCTGAGCCACGTGACAGGCAGCGGCTGGGGGCTCCATCTCACACAGAGGATGGGGGCCTCTGGAGCCCCTGGCCCCTGTCCCAAGTGGCTGAAGCCTCCAGGGGCACCAGAGCAGGTGTGGGCCTGGAGACCTCCCGTGCCCTCCCAGGTGGGCCAAGGGAGCGGGGAGGGCGGGGGTGATGAGGAGCTTCTCCCGGGGGCCAGGTGGCCCGGGGGTCCCAGGCCAGCATCCTAGGCAGACCCAGGGCACCCAGGCAAAGGGACAGTGGGACAGCAGTGGTGGCTCCGGAGCAGCAGGCACGGGCGATGACATAGAGGATGCTCCTGCCCCCACACCTGTAACCCAATCACCTGCCTGTCTGACACCATCAGCGGCTCAGGAATCACCCCCTTTGTGTTGGCTCCAACAGGTGTGACTGGGTGGGGGCCAGGGCAAGGCAGAGGACAGGCCCCCTGGCACAGCTCAGGCGCCAGAGGAGCAGGAACGCAGGAACCACCATGGTGACACATCATCGTGATAGCTGCCCTAGGGGGCAGAGGGCGGCGCTCTGCCCTGGGAGGTGGGAGGGGCATCTGGGAACCTTTGCAGCCCCTGCTCCGAAGCAGCAAGCTTCCAGTGTGGGTCCCAGCGCTGCCACTGGGGCCCTGTGTGGTCAAGTCCCGCCCCTGTCTGGGACTCGGTTCCTCCTGTAAGGTGTCGGGGCGCAGGGCACAGGCTCGGTGAGTGGGTGCCGGGGGAGGCGGTGTCGGCCGACACTCCTGCGCAGAGCGCCCGGGCCCCGAGGGGCTGTACTCCTGGACCCCAGCCATCTCTGGATCTGCGCTCTTCGCTCTGCAGGTGGGAGATGGGGCTCAGGCGGGCTGGGCGCCGGGTGGCGACTGGGCTGTCCTCATTATTCCAGGCGGCTGGGCCCCACCCCACACCGTAATTCCTAGGGCCACTGCCCCAGTCTCTCCTCCTTCTCCAGCTGGGCCTGGGTCCCCAACCCCAGGCCTCGGGGGACCCCTCAGCTCAGAGCTCCCTGGAGAGCTCTGTGTGGCCCCTGCCGGGCACGGGCCCTTCTGGGCCTGGCTCCTGGTCTGTGATGCAGGAGGGGATCTAGAGGCTCCTGATCGTTCTGTAAAATCTCCTGGGCCCAAGAGACCCAAGGCTGACAACTCCATCATAGCATCGAGTTCGTTAGGGAATGCGTAAACGAGGTGCCCCTTGCGCAGTGGCAAGGAACCGTGGGTGCGTGGCAGGCACTGAGGAGTTATATAGCAGAGGCCAAGGCAGATGGGGGCCCCGGAGCGCGACCTGTCCCAGATGTGTGAGGGAAGATGCCTTCCATATTTGCCTGGGGAAGGGCAGGGGCCTGTTCCAGCAACAGCACGCCTGGGGCCTGGTGGGGGGTGGTCTCTGAGGGGATTTAAGGGAAACAGTCTCTGTTTGGCCCAGATCTAGCTCTGGGGTCCGGCAGCGGTCACATCATTGTACGGTCTCTCCCACACACTGCCGGAGGTGGCAGTGAATCTCAGCCAGGGCACCAAGCCAGGACAGCCCCGCCCCAGAGGCCGGCCCAGCCTGGGACATTTCACAACAGCAGGGCAGGGCGGCCAGCGGAGCAGAGACGCCAGGAGGAAGGGCAGCTGACAGAGCCTCAGGTACAGTGTCCTAGGGAGGATGAGAGACAGCAGCGAGCAAGCGGGGGGCCTGGCTGCTGGGCTGGCTCGGGACTCCCGGCTGCCAGTTGCCCAGCCCGGCGGGGCTGCTCAGGCCACAGACAGACTGGCCTTGTCCTCCCGGAGCTCATCCGCCTGCCGGAGGAAGGGGAAGTAGGGAGGGCCTTCCCTTTGACGAGACCTAAGCCGTGGGAGAGGGAGGGGCTGAGGAGGGGCCTGGGGGGCCCTGAGACTAGGTTGCCAGCTGGCACTCTCATTGTTTGTTGGAGCTGGCCGCCATACTTCCTCTCACTGGGGTTATATTGAGGGGGAACCCAGAAAAACCGGAATTTATTTATAAAAATTGTGTATTTATTCTCACATTTTACACATCAGTCACCTTCAAAGTGCTCTCCATTTGATGCAATACACGTATTGAGACACTTTTTTCCACTGCTCAAAACAGTTTTTGAACTCAGCAACTTTGATGCCTTTTAGCGCTTCTGCTGTTTTGTGGTTCATCTCTTCTACATCAACAAAACGTTTCCCTTTGAGAACTTTTTTCATCTGGGGAAACAAGAAAAAGTCACTTGGAGCTATCAAGTGAATAGGGAGAGTGGGGCATGTCGGTCAGGCCGTTTTGAGTAAAAAAAACTGCTGAACACTCAACACGGTGTGGGCGGGTGCACTCGTAAATCAGTCATCATGAAATGGGCAAACACGTTGAAGGAATCTTCAAAAAAAATGCACTGAAGCTGAATGCAGCCTCTCACAACAACGCCAGCTGGCACACTGATCCAGATGGGTTCCTAGAACACTCACGTAGCTCGGAAGCCTGTACTGAAAGGGGCCCACCCTGCAGAAGAGAATTCCAGGTTTTTTGCGTCCTCCCTCGTACATCCTAGAAGGGAGCCCAGGGCCCCAGTTCTGGACCATGGGGCCCCAGGAGGGAGAGCACCCCATGCCCGGGCAGGGGTGGGCAGAGGTCAAGCATCCGTTTGGCAGCACACATTTCCTGGGCACGGCCATGTGCCGGGATCTGGGATGGGGGTCTGCAGTGAGTGACTCCGGCAGATCGTGTTCCTGGGAGTGGACACCGCCCGGGTCCTGGGAGGGGGTGCCAGCTGATGACTGTGTCTCCCTGCAGGGGAGCTGATCATCAGGGGGGCTTTGTGGGCATCAGGGAGCCTCTCTAGAGGGTGGGGTTGGGGTTGGTCCCCAGCTGCCCACGGCACCTGTGGAGGGGACAGGGCAGCTGCCCAGAGCTTCGGGGCACCTTGTGGACATCCAGGTTAGGGCCACACGGGACGGATCAGATTGGAGACACTAGGGAGTTGGACCTTCCACGCAGGCTGGTGACCTCCATCTCTGGCAGCAGAGGGGGGTCCCCGAGGCCCTCGGACCACCATGTTTACCTCTGTCACCTTTCCCAGCTCCTGCCCCCACCTGGGCTGATGTCCCAGCCTCCCCAGTGCACACACTGGTCCCAGGTCTCCGCAGGCTCCCACCCCAGGGTCTCCTCCCCAACCCTCCCCGGGCGGGTGGTCTCTCGCGACAGGACACAGTCACTCGGAGACACCACCCCTGAGCACGCAGGGCTCGGCTGCACGAGCGGAATGCGCTTCCCAGCAGCAGCACTCAGGGGCTCCAGGCGCCAACCCCACTTTACAGGTGGGGAAGGTGAGCCACAGAAGCCAAGCCACCTGCCCAAGCTCTCCTCACTGATAAACGTGCTCTCAGAAGGGCGACTGAAGCCAGGGCGCCTCGGCCTGCTGTGCCCTCGTGAGCCCCTGGCCTGCCAGCCCCTGGGCCTCAGTGGCTCAGCTCAGCCCAGGGAGGCAAGAAGGGGAAGCCGGTGGGGACCGTCAGGAATGGTGAGGAGGTGCAGGCCAAGGGAGCAGGCATTGACAATACACCTTTCCACCCCGGCCGGCCCCCACTGCCCACCTGGCCCTGGGTCTGTCTGGAGCCGTGCTCGCTCCCCAGTGTCAGGCTGCCCTGCTCCCACCCAGCCTCCAGTGGGGGGTTGGAGCATGGGGTGGGGGTGGAGTTCCTCTGGATTCTGGTTTTTTGGTTTTCCGGGGTGGAGAAGCCAAGTGGCCTTGGGCAGGCTCGCTGCTCTCTGTCTCCTTCAGCGGGGACAATAGCTGCATCCTGTCCAGGCCGTCCTGGTGGTGAAATGGGTCCCACAGGCAACGGGAGCCGCCTTTCTTATGAACTTGGGCAGCCCGGACGTGCCCTGGGTGGGGAGGAAGGAACTTGGGGCCCCGTTTGATGCAGGAACCCCCTCATTTGTGGGTCCTTTGTGAGGTCACAGGCCCTGGGTCCCCCCAGATCCCAGATGGGAGGTGGCCTTGGCTCCTCTGCTTGCCTAGGTTGTGCCCAGGTCTCCGGTCCCCAACGGGTAGTCCTGGGGGGGGCTTCCGTCCAGAATGACCAACCAGCAGGGGGCCATGTTGGGTGAGTTTGCCTCATTGTTGCCAGGAGAGGCCTCCCCCCTCTCCCGCCCCTGTAAGGTCCCCCCCACCTTGCTCAGGGGCACACCGTGCCTTACATTTTTGCGGGTTTGACAAGGACTCTGACGAAAGTGCAAACAACCCTGGGGAGGCAGGAGACGGGGCGGGGTGGGCGTGCCGGGCCCTCAGCACCTATCAGAAGCCTGCCGGTGAGAGCGGACCGGGAGGGCTGGGCGGAGGGAGATGGAGCCCACAGGGCACCGAGTGACGCGGCCACAGCCCCCGTCTCCAGGACACTCATGCACAACGCGAGCGCTCTGTGTGGCATTGCGTCCTTTAATCCTCAGGAGAACAGCAAGCGCTCTGTCACCGCCAATTACAGACGAGGAAACTGAGGCAGCAAGCAGGTGAGCGACTCGCCCCAGGTCAGGCCAGTGAGAGGCAGAGCTGGGGACGAGCGCAGATGGTGGCGGGGTCCTTGCTCCTGGGTCTTGGCCCGGCCAGGGCTCCTTCCCCCCAGCATAGGGGTCGAGTCTGGGGCCCAGAGGGGCTCTGCGAATGTCCCCCTTCTGCCACACTGCCAGCCTCTCTATGTGCCCGCGACAACTGCCCAGCATCTCCCAACCGGAGCAGGAGGTCTGTGGGGTGAGTGTGGCCCCAGTCACACCAGGAGGATGCCCTATGGCTCTCAGCACTGAGTGCCGGCTGGGCCAGGCCATCCTGTTGGCTGCAGCAGGCTTGGCTCTCGGGGCCATAGAACCTTCCAGAAAACCAAGGGCCATGGTGACAGTAGCCACTTAACAGAAGCTGGGAGCAGTAGACACAGTGAGGCCCAGCCCAGGGCTCAGAACTGGACTCATCCTTGATGAACACCAAGCCAGCTGGGGTTCTGTCACTGGCCCCCTAAAGGATGAGGAAGCTGGGGTACTCAGACCCCCATGATGAGCCAAGCAGACCATGAGGGTCTGCACTCCAGTCCAGTGGGGGCTTACAGAGGAGGGTAGAGGGAGGTGGGTGGGATAAAACTAGGTACTTAGTGCACGGTGGCCCAGCGTGGTGGGGAGCAGAGCCCAGGGACCACTGTGAGAGTGTGTGTGAGGGAGTAACCAGGGTGGGCTGCCTGCAGGAGGCATCAGGCAAGCTGAGACCTGAAAGGCAGAAAGGCAGAAAGGGCAGGAGGAAAAGGTCCCCACAGGTCCTTGGAAGCAGACCAAGGAGTGAATGTGTCAGAGTGCTCCTCTGTTGAGTTTCAAGTAAGCAGGTGGGGGCCAGGGGAATGTTGGGGCCCCCACCCCACCTGCCCACCTGGCTGGTGACAGCGAGGAGGCAGGACTGTCCCCACCCAGGCTGGGGTGGGTGGCAGGATGTCTGGGAGGCTGGAGGTCTTTCCCGGTCTTGTTGGGGAGCTGGGGAACAGGGAGAGGGGCGACTGCCCTCCGTCACCCAGCCCTCTGGGCCACCGCCAGCCCGCCTGGCCTCCCTGGGCAGTGCTGCCAGGCTGGAGGTGGGGAGACAGAGGATCTGGAGTCTGGAAGGTCCCAGGTGGTGTCCAGGGTGGTGGTTGGTGGACTGTCCCTCTCGTTATCAAACTCTCCCTGGTTATTCCAGGCCTGGAGGGGTGCGGGCAGCCCCATGTCTAGGAGGGCACCGGCGGGGGGTGCAGCCGCGGCCTGGGGCTAACTTCTGTTTGGTTCCTGGCTGCCTGCCCACCCTTAGGGGCTGTAGAGTGGCTGCCCCCAAACCCACACCAGTGCTCAGGGTCCACGGCTCCCCGCCCGCTGGCCAGGGGGTGCTGTCTGTGGGTCCGTTGGCGTGTGCCATGTGTATGCATGTAGACAGGGCCAGGCCTGGCCCTCTGGGGCTACACGTGAGCCCCAGGGAGGGTGTGTGTGGGCCCACATGGGTGCAGGCAGGGCTGCAGTGGGTGCCCAAGAAGATGGGGAGCCCTGGCCCATGCTCCCCCTTTCTCCCCTGCAGGATGGACCCCTTTGAGGACACACTGCGGCGGCTGCGGGAGGCCTTCCGCACGGGGCGGACGCGGCCGGCGGAGTTCCGGGCTGCGCAGCTCAAGGGCCTGGGCCGCTTCCTGCAGGAGAATAAGCAGCTTCTGCAGGAGGCGCTGGCGCAGGACCTGCACAAGGTGAAGGGCAGGGGGAGGCAGGGGGTGGGGAGTCTGGGACAGGGACACGGGGATAGCTGCATCCTCCGTGGAGTGGAGTGAAAAGCCCATCCCACTCCACCCCTTTCTTTCCCTGTGCCGTAACCCACTCATCCACACATTCATCCATTTCTTCATCCACTCAACTATTTACTGAGCACCTACTACGTGCCAGGTACTGTTCTGGGACTTGGGGATGCAACAGAGAATGAAACAAAGTCCCTGTGTGCAGCCAGCTGGCCTTGACAAAAACCTGACAATAAATCAATAACCACGTGGCGTGCGGACATGAGAGGGCCAGGGCCAGGGTTTCTCTGAGGAGAAGGCCTCTGAGCAGAGACGTGAAGGAGGCAGGGAAGGAGCCACGTGGGTCCTGGGGGAAGTGGCAGCCGGCCCAGCACAGGCAAAGGCTCTGGGGCAGGAGGCGCTTGGTGTGCTGTGCTTGAGGGGCAGCAAGGAGGTCCGCACGGCCGGAGAGGGAGAGGCAGAGCTACACGAAAGACCTGTCTAGGGGGGCGGGTCACACCTTGCTGGGCCTCACAAGTGGGAGGGCTTCGGCCACTCCCAACGCCAGCGGCGGCCATGGCCGCCCCAAGACGTACACTGTCTGGTAGGTGGTTCTCCCTCCCTGGCTCACAGGGCCCACCTGCTCAGCTGCCCTTGGGCGGCTGTCCAGGGGGCTCTCCTGGGCATGTAACAAAGGCCACAGTCCCCAGACCCACCCTGTCCGTGCCACTGGCCCCTCACCACCTGGCACCCCAGGGCCCGTGGCTCTTTGTCAGCTGGCAAGGTGCTAGCTGCTTTGATCACTCACTCACACCTGGAGTGAGTGAGCCCGCAGTGCATGGTGGCTGCTGGCTGGCCCCCAGGGCACAGCAGTGTCGTGTTAGCTTATACTGAGTTTGTTTTAGCCCTAAACCTTGAGTGTGACCCCAGCAGGGCCTGGGGCCTCCCGAGCCCCCACATGAGACTCTGCATTGACCTCTGGGGTCCATCCCTTGCTGCTTACTGTCTACACCCTCGAGGGTCAGCCAGCCCACATGCTGCGCACCACCACCCCCCCTTTCCTGAAGTCCCAGCCAGGCTTCAGGACAGCCTGGCTCTGGTGCCCCTGACTGTGGGCCTCACGCTGCCCACAGCTCCACTGAGGTCATGACAGAGATGCTGGCACCAGCAAGGCTAGGAACCCTCAGCAGCCTCTGTGGGACACGCCCTACTCACAGCAGCCAGCCAGGTGTCCGCCCTGTCCACCCTGTCCCTGCAGCAGTCACAGACTTGGAGACCAGTAGCATCCCGAGTCACGAGTGGGGTGCATCCCCATTCCAGGGGGATACCCGAGGCTGGCCACAAAGCCTTGTCCTGAGGATATGGCCTCCTGGTAACCCCTGCTCCTTTAATCCATGTCCCCAAACCTTCTCTTTACCTCTGCCGCAGCCAAGTGACACCAGGGCCCCCCATCAGCCTTTTCTGGGATCATCCGCTGCCCCATTCATGGAACCAGGGCTCCGTGACCCGAGGGGCGGGCTTTGCCTCCTGTGGGGAGTGTCCCACTCGCTGGGCCCGGTCAAGGGACAGGCACCCCCACTGCACCTCTGCCACCACCCACCTGCTGGCCTGCAGAAGTCCAGCTTTACTGCAACCTCTTAGGGGGTTGGGTAGCTCCGAAGGAGGGGCGGCAAGGCGCAATGAACGAGTCCAGACACTCTCTCTCTGAAGCTCTGGAGGCCCAGTCAGGAGTCTTTTCTCTCTCCCACTGACTGAACAACTACAGCAAAATTTCCTTTATTTTTAAAAGGTTTCTTTTTACAATCAGTAGAGACAACTACAAATCATTAACAGCTCTAAAAGGTTGACCTGCAAGAGTACTTTAATTTTCACCTGGGCTTAAACAAATGGATGCTATGATAAGGAAGTTTGCTAATCTACCTATTAGCCAGGAAACAGCATTAAACTACAAAACTCTAGGTCCTAGTTAATGGCTAAACATATATTTTCAAAGTCTTAGATCTCTCCGAGTTAAAGATGTATGCAGAGGTTGCTCTTTGTCCTTTTGAGATTCAGGAGGACTGACGCGTAGGCAAAGGCATTCTTAACCATTAGCTGCATTCGTCAGGGCTTAGGTGTTTGGCTGCCTATCAGGCGACAGGAAGGTTTTATTTACATTTTTCTGTGATGTGAATCTATTGTTTTGTTTAACCTTTTACTAAAATCTTTTAGTCTATGATTTTTAGTTAAAGCTTTCTAACTTTCCTAGTAATAAAACATTCCTGCTCAGTAGTGAATTTCTGGCTTTGGAAAGACTGTATAAGACATTTCTTTCTTTTTTTTTTTTTTTTAAAGATTTTATTTTTATTTATTTTTAGAGAGAGGGGAAGGGAGGGAGAAAGAAAGGGAGAGAAACAGCAATGTGTGGTTGCCTCTCACATGGCCCTCACGGGGACCTGGCCCGCAACCCAGGCATGTGCCCTGACTGGGAATCGAACCGGGACTGCTTGGTTCCCAGCCCGCGCTCAACCCACTGAGCTACACCAGCCAGGGCTGTATAAGACATTTCTTAGTAAATGGCTTCTCTAGCAATTAGCAATTGCTTCTGCTTTTAGTGTTCAGGTTGCTGGTTTGCTAAATGGCTTAATCCCTTTCCTTAACCCTTTTAGGTGGGGGAACAGGCCTTTGTTTTTCAGAGGTCAATGAGTATTTCCACAGGCACATCATGCAAGCCATAAGCTAGATTTGGGGTGAACTGCCCCTGGTCGCCTGCCGCTGTGCAGCGGCGTCCTACGCATATCCAACCCTGCCGAGAAATGGGTGGGGCTTGGTCCTCCACAAACCAGTGCTCATGGATCTGGTGTAAAGCGGCCTGCAACACTGGCCCAGCTTCCCTTTCCCAGGAGATCTGAGCCAACTGTCTATCTGGTCCCTTTCCTCCCTCTGGCTCAGGTTTCCTTCCCAGCTCCTCACGCCTCCAGGAGCTGGGCCCACAAAGAACGCAGCAGCCCAGAAAAGCCACCCAGGTTCCTCCCTCCGGCTTGCGAGCTCTGTCCCCAACCCTCCCAGTATGTGGCACCTGCTCTGTCCTGTTCTGCATGAACCCTCCCCTGGACACCCAACAGGACTTCCAGGTAGGGTGGCCGCACGGTCATCCCTACGGGAAGCTCAGAGAGGGCACACGGCCCAACTCAAAACAGCCTGCTCTTCCCAAATCACAGAGTTCAGCAGGGTCCAGACTGTCCCTTAAACCAGCCCAAACCTCACTCAGACCATAGGTGACCTGCCAGGTGCAGCGGTCAGGCCCAGCAGCTCACGGGGCAGAGGCACGGGCTGCGCAGCAGGGGCGGGGAATGCACACAGGTGTCCGGAAGCGCTTAATCCACGCTTCACTCCCAGCCGCGAGGATGGGTGTGGCTTCTTCCCCCCAAGGTCCCAGCACCCTTCCCCTCAGGGCTGAGCTCTGGCCCTGGCCTTGCACTGGCTTGCTGAGTGACCCTGAGCAGAGCATCCCTGTCAGCACCCTTCCCCTCAGGGCTGAGCTCTGGCCCTGGCCTTGCACTGGCTTGCTGAGTGACCCTGAGCAGAGCATCCCTGTCTCTGGGCTTTGGTTCACCCTGAAAACCATCTGGGCACCCCTTGGACCCCTGCCCTGCCCTCTAGCAGGGGACAGCTTGTGACGGCCAAGTCTCAGGCTTCAGGACAGCCTGGCTCTGGTGCCCCTGACTGTGGGCCTCACGCTGCCCACAGCGCATGGGCTGGGTCTCTCCTCCTTGGTAGGGGTGTGACAGGCGCACAGAGACAGAGATCAGGACAACGTCCCGTGGATGGTTGCCTCCTCCCTCCTGCCCTGGAAACCTGACAGTGATGCCTGGCCCCCCGGGCTGTGGGAATTGATGGCACTTATCCCAGGATGCCTGTCCCCAGTGTCCCTTGCAGACTGATATCCACAGAGCAGGCCACAGTGGGGCACACAGACAATCCTGTTAAAACCTAAATTCGCTCCCATCCCTACCCTGTTTGACATCCTCAGCCCAGCCGCCTGGCCCCATCACCTTGCCCACTCTGCTCCTGGCTAATCGGGGACACAGCGAGTCTGCGCCCACCCCACGGCCTTTGCACGTGCTGTGCTCTCTGCCTAGAATGTTCTGCCTCTGGATATTCCCGGGCTCCCTCCCTTTCCTCTCCGCTCAGCTGCAGCCTCATCCCAGAGGCCAGTGCTGGCCCCGTGCAGAAAATGGAACAAACACATCTACATACATGCACTCAAACACACACCGCTCACTCGAGCACTTGCACACACATGCACGCTTGCTCGCACTCGTGTGCATGCACACACACTCCAGCAGTCTGGCCACTCCTCAGCCTGTTCGTCTTTCCATTGCACCATCACATCCCAGGGTAGCAGCCAGTGTCCCCGTGACCGTGCCGGCTGTGTCCCCCTGCAACAGCAGCTCCACAGGACAGGCTTTCCCTCTGCCTTGTCCACTGCTGCACCCCGGACTGGAGAGCAGCACCCGAGTGCTGTGCCTGCTCGTGGAACATGTGCTCACCGGACCTGGAGAGGTCGGGTGAACGAGGAAGTAAAGGCAGGCCTTGCCGGGAGGAGGCCGTGCCCTGCCCAGGCCTCCGGCCACCTGCTGACCCTGGTCCTGGGGCCACGCCCTGCCGGCCCCTCCCTGCAGGCGGCCTTTGAGTCGGAGGTGTCTGAGTTCAGCATCAGCCAGGGCGAGATTACGTTGGCGCTCAGGAACCTGCAAGCCTGGATGAAGGACGAGAAAGTAACCAAGAACCTGGTGAGGGGCCTGGGGTGGGGTCAGGCAGGTGGGCTTCAGGGTGGGGGGGCCCCCCACTGGGCATCCTCTGGGGTGGAGGGTGGTGCCCAGGGGCTGGGGTCTCAGCCCCTCACCACTTACCGTGCTGCACCGCCTTCCCACACAGGCCACGCAGCTGGACTCCGCCTTCATCCGCAAGGAGCCCTACGGCCTGGTGCTCATCATCGCCCCCTGGAACTACCCTGTGAACCTGACCCTGGTGCCCCTGGTGGGCGCCCTCGCCGCAGGTGAGAGCCGAACCTCCACCTTCCACCTGCCCCCTCCCGCGTGCTCACAAACCCACAGAGCCTGGGAGGAGCAAGCTGCTGGTCTCAGGCAGCTAAGAAAGTCTGGCTCACGTCTGGCTCACCTTCCCCAGGCTGTGTGGCCTTGGGGCGACCTCATGTCACCTCTCTGAGCCAGATTCTTCACCTGAAGGCGGAGTGAGGCCAACACCTGCCCTGCAGGTGTGAGAGGTGAATGGAGACCGGGAGTGGCTACCCCGCTCCCAGCTCTCGCCTTGCCCTGCCCGCCCTACAGGGAACTGCGTAGTGCTGAAGCCCTCTGAGATCAGCCAGAACACTGGGAAGGTCCTGGTGGAGGTGTTGCCCCGGTACCTGGACCAGGTGGGCAGAGGCAGGCGGGCCCCCGGGGCTGGGTGGGACCTGAGTCCTAACCTCACTCCTGCCTCCCGTGGGTGGCCCAGCCACGGCCAAGTTGCCGCCCTGCTCAGCCTTAGTTTCCCTCCTAGTAAAACTGATGGGTGGTAGCCACAGCCGTGCCTGAGGAGCCTGTCTCCTGGGGGTCCCTCTCTGCCTTCTGGTGGGCCCTGCTCCCCCAGCCATGGCCTCAGCCCTCCCACCAACCCTGCCAGACCCTAACCCTGGCACCC
>PVJI01022086.1:0-25925 GCA_004026765.1 Micronycteris hirsuta
CAGCATCGCTCTCCGGTTTGCACGGAGGGAGCCCAGGTGGAGCCCTGGTGTCTCTGAGGAAGAGTGAGGAAGCACCTGGCCTTGAGGAGACACACAGTTTCGGGACATCTGTGTCCTTGAGCGGCACTTTAGTAGACGGAGCCCCTGTGACCTGTAAGAGAGGGAGCCTCTCTGAGACAGCAGTAATTTTCTCCTCGCCTCAAAGCATTCATATTCAGCAGCCAAGTTTTATAACGAAGAACCACGTGCTGATTTTCAGAAGCCTTCACAGCAGAACCGGGGAGGAAATTCAGGAGGTCGTGGCCTGCCTGGGAAGGAGTTGCTGCCAGCCTGTCCTGTCCACTCTCCGGTCCTCTCTGTGCCCTGTTCCCCACTTCCCTGAAGCCCGTCAAGGTATCAAAGCCTCATCTTGTAGGTTCTGATGTGCAAACTCCTACGAAACCACACAGTTTCAACCAGGGTAAGAGCTGAAATGCAAGGGCTCACTCCCTTCAGGGTACAGATGAGTGCTATCCCCCAGGAAAGGGCACAAACTGTACACCCCAGGGTTTGAATACAAATTCTGTAGGACAGCAACCCTTCTCCCAAAAGCCACCTTCTAAGGGCCTTCAAGAACCTCTGGTTTAGAGCAAGTCTTCACACCGCTGCCAAGATCTCACCAAGGACAACTTCTATTTTAGAAATGCACTAAGAGACCAAACAGCCTTAGACCCTCAGCAAAGGGGTGAGCAAGGTCTTGCTGCCTCTCCAAGGAGGGACAGAGAATTCTCACACGGACGCTGACTGAGTTTAGACTTTCCGTGTTCAAATCGATTTGGGAGACGCCACACGCTGGGGTCCACTTTGGCAGATCTGGGAGGCATGCGAAAGGCCCGAGAAGGTCTGCAACGATGAAGTTCTTTTATTTTGTCGAAACCCAACATTTCCCAAACTTGTGTGGCCCCGGAACCCTTGGAACGCCTGTCACCCGTTGACAGCCCCGCGGAACAGGCGTTCTGAGGAAGGCTGATGTGGCCTCATCCCTGCATTTTATCAGTGAGGAAACTAGGGCCCCGAAAAGGGGCACGCCTTTCCGAGGGGCGCAGTGTGTCAGTGGGGGAGCCAGGCCCCGGGGTCCGGGCTCATAGCTCTTTCCATCCAGCAAAGGGTCGCAGTAAAGTGGTCTTCTCTGAGCACAGAAGGGGCGGCGCTGCCCAACTGATCGACTGTGTCTGAGTCCCTGAGGACGCAGGGCTCTGTCAGTGTCTGGGGTTTAACGCTCAACTGCCCCCTCAGGTCATCACAGCCCACAGCCCACAGCCCTGCCGTGTGTGTGGAGTCTGTGCTCATTACAAGGGCCCAGACAGGACCAGCCCAGCACAGGTTGCAGAAGGGGGACCTGGGGCCCAGGCCTGGCTCTCGGGGACACTTCCCCACCAGTGACCCCACCTGCCATCACCAGGAACCCTGAAGGGCCCTTCCTAAGAATACAGACAGCTGCTACCCCTCCCAGCCCCGGCATGGACCTTTGTAACCAATGAAGCCGGCTGAGGTCCCCTGGGTCATGGACAGAGAGGCTGAAACTGTGCCAACTGCCTCGGAGTGAGCCTCCTTCCAGCTTGTTAGGACCAGCAAATGGTGCGCTCCGTGCCCCGCCCCTGCTCCAGAGCCTGGGTGGCAGCTAAATGGGGATGCCCCCCACAACTTCCCGAAGTCCTGACCCTGAGAGCGGCAGCCCACCCTGAAGGACCCTCGCGGGTGGCACTTCCCCAGACAAGCCGTGGGAGCCCCTCTTAAGCTTCCCAAGACATTGCACTCGCTGCTCCAGACACAGGGACCATGGTACGACCATTTGCTCAGAAATCAAAGGGTGCGAGGGTTGCCAAGAAGTTAAAAGGAAAGGTCTGAGGTTTTTCTCGTTTAAAAAAACAACAGCCTTCCTTGTCATGCTTCTATGATGTGGAAAAGGCATGCTTTACTATGTGTGGGGAAAGACTGGAATAAAAACAGCTCCTCTGATGGAAAGAAGAAACAGTGCTTCTAGCGTGCCCTGAGCTGTTCCCTACACAGTGAGCTGAGTCCCTTTTTTAAATTTTTTTTCTTTCTTTTTAAAAAAAAATTTTTGGAAAGTTTGTGTCCCGCCCCCACAACCCCATTTAGAGGTTAAAACCCTGCCCCTAAACATACAAGTTAGGAGATACAGCCTCAGGGAAGGACTAAATGAGGTCACAAGGGTGGAGCCCCCGTGAATGGGGTTGGTGCCCTTATAAGAGTCACAAGGGAGCCCACTTCCTCTCTGCGGTCTGCCATGTGAGGATGCCTTTCCCTGGTGATTAGTGACGTTGAGCATCTTTTCATGTATCTGTTGGCCATCTGTGTGTCCTCCGTGGGGAAATGTCTGTTCAGGTCCCCCGTTCCCTTTAGTGAAGGGCTCCAGTGGAGGCGCTGAGGCCCTCACTGCCACCCCTGTGGTGTCTCTCTCCCCTGGGCCCCCCTGTCTGGAGGTGTCAGTGTCTGGGCTGCCCCCGGGAACATGCCTGCAGCCAGCAAGCCTACAGGAGGGAATTCTCAAGGCAAGAGGCACAAGGAGAAGCCCCAAGTCAGGAGGAGTCAGTGGACAATAATTGTTGCCCCAGGACTGGAACCCTGAAGAAAAAAGGCACCCACATCAGGTGCCTGCCTCCTGGGGGCCCCTGCGCTCCACCCCACTCCTTCCCACTCCTGTCCGCCAGCCATCCTCCTCCTCAGACCCCTCCCCCCCGCACTGTTCGTGCTGCCCCTCCCACCTAGTTTTCTGTAACTCCGAACCAGAAGAGGCAAAGCCAGCAGGAAGTGATGATGCAGAAGGCAAAGAGCAGGGCTGGAGTCTGCAGACTTGAGCTTCCATTCCTACGGGCCTCTCTGGTCTGATGAGTCTGAGTGTCCCTTCATCTCCTCGCGCCTCGGTTTCCTGGCTCTGAACACAGGCGTGATCTGTCCACTGAGCCCTGACCACTTGCAGGAGCCTCTCTCATGCACCACACACCCCAGAGCACAGGAAGCTGAGCTCTGGACCCCCTAATGCCTCTCGGCTCACAACCCAGGGGGCACGTGCTGTGTCCCCAACCCGGGTTTCCCTCTTTTATCTGCTCAGCTCCCGGCACTGGGCGTGGTCTGCCGTTTTGGGCCTCACTGCTATCCTTCAGGTTCGTCTGTTGGTCTTGGTTTCCGCATTCATTCCTTGGAGCTCCTCATGAACCTGCCCTGCCTTCTGCCTCTGGCTGTGTCCACGCTGAGTTTCCGGCTCGCATCCTCCGCCGGGCCCCGCCCCTCTGTTGGATTGCTGTGCAGACCGAGCCCACCCCTGACTCCCCTGGA
The DNA here is from genome assembly GCA_004026765.1 of Micronycteris hirsuta. Taxonomy (NCBI): domain Eukaryota; kingdom Metazoa; phylum Chordata; class Mammalia; order Chiroptera; family Phyllostomidae; genus Micronycteris; species Micronycteris hirsuta. Next base: position 3,337 of record PVJI01022086.1, read on the forward strand.
AGGGGGAGTTGATGAGTTCAAGGGCGAGACAAGATCAGGCACAAGGAAGCCCAACCTCGGTCGGCCTCTGGCGCACAGAGGGTGCTCAGGGGAACTACTTTCCTCCTGCTTTGTCTGCCTGTGGCCTCGCTCTCCAGGCTCTGTCATCTGTGAGGGACCCATAGGAATGCCGTTCCCTTTGCAGAACTGGGGCTGGTACTGGTTATGCCAGAATAACACCTAAATAAGCCGTTCTGCTCGACGGGCAGGGGCTGCCCCGAGCCCTGTGCCGCAGCTGAGAGACAGGGGTGTAGGCCGAGGGAAAGAACGCCAAGTGGACCCACAAGGTCTGCTGTGAGCCCCGAGGCGTGGAGGGACCACGTGCTGCGTGGGCAGTTGCAGTTCCTGCACAGGTCCCAGTTCTGGCCTTGCCTCTGTCACAAACTGTGACAATAGGAAAGTCACTTCACTTCTGGAACCTTAATTTCCTCATCTCTAAGTGATGGAGGAGTCTCTGCCAGTTCCAAAGTCACTTTGAGCCCCTCGTATACTGCATGGACACTCAAGGAGGGGTAGAGTACTTTGTGAGTGACCTTTTGACCTCCAGTCCGCCGAAGGCCTGGCTCAGGCATCCCTATCAGTGAATCCCTCCCATCCCACCCGCCCCCCAGCACCCCACTTCTAGGCAGCTTCCCGGGATTGGAGTCTCACTTTTATCCCTAATGGTAGGCCTGCTGACTCCGGCTTCAAATCCCTAAATTGGGAAATGTTCAACAGCAGATTGTTTACATTGTGTATTCAGAGTATGAAGTGGTGTTTGAGAAGCGTTGCCATGGCAACCGTGAAGTGAGGAGGCAGCTAACTACGAAGAGAAATAGTCCAATATTAACACGCACAAGCCACGCCGTTGGGCTGCTCTAAAGGAAATATCACACTACCGGGCAGGCAGCCACTGCCCATGTGCCTGCTCTTCGTGTCGGAAACTGGAGAAGCTGCCTCTGGGGTCTAGTTCGTTAAAGGGTCGCGGCAGAGCCTGAGGCTCCCTGACCTTGGGGCTGAGGTCCATCCCGGCTCTAAGAGCTGACGCCTTCTGGACAATGGTTCTCAAACTTTGTTGACTGGTGACCTGCGGGATCGAAGATGCTGCGGTGCACCCGCCCCAACCCCTCCCAATTACCAGTGGAAAAGGCACCGTGTGATAGCGTGCGATGTCACCACCCAGGCAAATTCGAGGGAGGCACAGGTGCGTGTTCACCTCTGCCTTTGCAACAGGGATGTGCGCTTTTTGCTAGTGAATCCTAACACCGATAACACTGGCATCTAGTTATTGGAAAACGACAGGCTCCCCAGGCGGCTGATGCAAATAGGCATCACTCCACACTGCAGGGTTAACCAAACGGCCTGCCACCAACTCCACGGACCCCGGTGAACCCGGCTCCAGGCAGCACCGACGGGGTGGCGGCAGGGCAGCTCCTTCCCTGAAGTCACAGGATTCCCAGCCATCTCTGTTGCCAAGAGTGGGGTGGCAGCCAGATTTCTTGGTGGAATGCCGAATCAGAGTCCTCAGTCAGTCCAGCTATAGGCTCGTTCTGCCTTAGTAACACCAAACACTGCAACGCCTCACTCTCCTTTATTAGGTAACCTTGGTCATAGAGTGATAATAACCTTTGAAGCAGTGTGCCCTCTGCCTGGGGGGCGTGTGTGTTTGTGTTGGGGGTCCCCGAGGCCCTCCCATGGGCTGCAGGTCACTGAGCATCATGGGTAGGTCGAGTCAAGTAGGATGGTTTACCTGTAGCTCTGCAGCTCCATCCCCTGAGCCCCAGTTGCTTGGCGTGGCGGTGTGGCTGTGTGTCGGCGTGGCGGTATGGCAGTATGGCAGTGTGGCAGTGTGGCGGTGTGGCAGTGTGGCAGTGTGGCAGTATGGCTGTGTGGCGTGGTGCTGGAAAGCTCTAGCCCCCCGACCCGGTCTGTGGGTCAGCTGCATCAGAGTCACTGGGGAGTTTTGAAGAAATTTCTTCCTGGCATGGAACTCTGAAAATTCTGATCTGTAAGGCCAGGGACAGAGCTTAGGCATCGGTATTTTCAAGAATGTCCCCAGAAGGTGACAAGCAGCAGATGTGGAAGCCCCGGGTTCTGTGGACTCCAGCCACCACCTCCTCCCTGGCCTGGCTGGGAGAGCCCAGCACCTCAGTTTCCCCATCTGTATGCTGAGGGGGAAATGCCCGCCTTCCGGGGGATGTGCATCACGGGACGAAAACTAAAATGCTCTCAGCTCAGCGTGGTCCCCGTAGGTCCTGGCAGGGTTGCTTTGGAAGCAGCGGGGCCCACGGAGGGCCCGAGGGGTGGGTTCCCAGGGACATTCACTGACTTCCATTATAACCCACATGTACATTACACAGGTTCTTTCAGATGGATCAAGTGCTTCGGAATTCTCCTTAAAAAGTCTATCAAGGGGGAAAAGAGACCACGAATTAAAGTCAAAAGGACCAATGTCCCAACCCCAGTTCTGCCATTAGCTGCACCACTGGCTGGGTCGTTCCCTCTCTAAGCAGCAATTCAAGGTCTTTAAAATGGAAATACTAATCCTTACCTCATAGGGGTTTTGTGAGGGTTGAAAACCAAATCTACCTTAAAATCCCTTTCAGATGAATGCAGATACAAATAAAACAAATGGCTGGATCGAAATGGGAGAGAGCGCAGAGAAGTTGGCTCAGTGCCTGGGGACAGAGGAGACCCCTGCCCCTGGCTGGCCCGGACGGGTCCCCTCAGCCAGCCAGCACTGGGGAATTGCAGCCGGACTTGCATTAGACACCCTGGGTGGACAGAGGAAAGCAGCTCCCCATCCCAGATCGGGGTGGCTGGCACCCCAAGCCCGAGATGAGATTCCCCTTGGCCCCATCAAATGAGCGGAGCCCAACTTCAAAGAATTGAAAGGAACAAAATCTGAAGTCGTTGGCAGACCCTGCTTCATGGGCTCAGGGATGCAAACAGCCTCCCTCCGCAGCGGGGACCACAACCCGGCTCACCCCAATCCATGCCAACTTGACAAGACACCCAGGCTCTGCCCTCAGACCCCCACTCCGCTAGGTTCGAGAATTTCTCAGAGGTGCTGCTGTGGAGCCAGGCCTGAGGTCCAGTCTTGGCTGTGTCCACCTCCTGCTCATAGCTTAGGCCACACCCTCAAAGCAGAAATTCTTCAGCTGCGGTTGACAGACCACCAGCAGCTGTAGCATCTGTTAAAAATCACTTGTTAGAAATGCAATTCTTGGGTGCATCCCAAAAGCCCTGGGGGTGGGCCCTGCAATCTGTGCTTGAACAAGCCTTCCAGGTGATTCTGCGGAGTGGCAGTGTGAGAACTGCTGCGCCGGGTTCCAGCCTCCTTGGCGTGGTTGAAGCCGGGCCCCTGCCACATCCAGCACCCCAGCTGGTGGGGGAGGGGTGGGCAGAGGGGAGCCTGGAGGAGCCCTGCCCAGCATTCTGAGGCCCAGAGCAGCGAGTGGCTCACAGTCCCCTGGTGAGGACATCACACGGGCACACCTGTCTACAAGGAGGGCTGGGAAATGCCATCTCTAGTCACGTGGCCACCGGAGCAGCTGTAGCTCTGTGACTGATGGCAGGGGAGAACAGATTTGGGTGGACCACCAGCACTTTCTGGTACACAGGTCCCCCGTCACCTTAGCAACACAAGATGGGGGATTGAAGCAGCACAGTCAGCAACTGTGGTTTCTGAGCTTGAGGCCTGGAAAAGGAGGCGGAGAAAACAGCCAGAGGGCTGAGCCAAGGCCCCCTGTTCTTAGTCCAGCTTTGACTGCCCCTTTCGGCAGCCCCTGGCCCCCACCACACTGTCCCCTGTGGAACCTCTTCACTGCGGCATTCCATGCTTTCTTGATTTCCTCCTACCAATTCTCACCTGTCCTGAATGTGTCTCATTATTCCAGGATCTTTTTTTTTTTTTAAATCAAATCTTACCTACCCTGTATTCCATTATGCTAGGTGAGAGCTAGAAAAAGGATTTGTGCAGGTTCTGGTGGCATTAATACAAGCCCAGGGTCCTCATCCAAGTTGGTGTTAGGACTAGTTTTGCTCTGTTTCTCAGGCCACAGGTAGAATACCATGGTTAAGTTCATTTTAAAAAGGAATGCTAACAATTTAAAACACATTCAAAGGAGGGTTACAATGATTGTGTTGGTATCTCAAAACTCTGGGGAATTATTTGGCTTGAAGAAGAAGACCTGGAAGTAAAAGCCATAGACATTATCCTCAAACGTGTGAAAGATGGTCATACAGAAGGACTCAGCCCATTCCTGTAGCCAACGAGGACCAAAGCACTGGATGCCAGTAAGACACAGGGAGGAAGGTGTGGGTTCCTTCACATAAAGACAAACATGGAGGGGTAACCAACAGCGGGCCCAGCAGTTATCTTGTGAAAAAGCAGGCTCGTTGCTAGAAGTACCTAAGTAGACAGATAAGCCCTTGTCTCTCTAGGATATTGTAGAATGAATGCTTGGGACTAGGGGAGCTTGGAGTCACTCTCAATCATGAGTATTTGGTTCCAAAATGTGTTTGCTGATGACTCTGAGCTGGTCACTTAACCCCTCTGAGTCTCCGTTTCCTTATATATAAATGCGGAAGTCTCTGCCTTGTGCCCCTCAATAGAGATATTGCAAAGGTCAAGTGACAAAACAGCAAAAGCCCCTTGTAACTGTAAATAGTAGTCAAAGGCACACCCGATGATGATGATGATGATGATGATGGCGACGACAATGACAAGCATCTGCTACTTCTATGATTCACAGAGAAGTCTTAGGAACCTAGTGCCTCTAATAATCGTAAAGAGTGGCCTCAGTTGGACACCGCAGGCGTGAAAGAAGATTATCAAGGGGAAAGAAGATGATTTTTTCACTTAAACAGGGCATTGGGAAACATCTCAGGTCGCACACCCCCTCTGCCTGCGTTTGTGACCGAGCCTGGGAGAAACCACATCAGTGGGACTTTGCGAGGCAGGCGGCACGTGGCGTCCAGGCGCTGCCCCTGAGTCTGAAACTCACCTGGCATTTGGACTGATGGATTAAGATTCTGCTGGCCTCCGGCTCATGCTCAGGAAAACCCCCTTCTCATTATAGCCCAGCTGGGTTTTGCTTATCTTTTCATGTTTCCAGCCGGGCAGGGGATGGGAGGACACATCTGTACATGTTTCAAGGCCCCTTTGTTTCAGAATGGGCTTCGAATACTGCTGCCGTGCAGAGCAGGGCCATTGTCAGCGGATAAATGCAGGGCTGACGTCTGCGGGCCTATTGTCTGAATGGCTTTCGCTGCCCAGGAAGAGCGGGCTTGCTGACCATTGTCAGGACTCACTTGACCAAAAAGCAAAGGGGTGAGGGGTGGCCAGCCCTGCTCTCTGCTGACCGCTTCGCTTTGCTGACTGTGTAATGAGGGGCTGGAGAAAGTTCCACCCTCTGGCGCAGGGTGTGTGCGGCAGAGCGAGAGTCGGTAGGGCTTCTGTTCTTCCTCTGGCTCCCGAAAACCATGCCAACAATGTAAAAACAAAAAGCAATTACTCATTCGGCATGTTACTGTCTATTCTATTGGATTCCCAATGTTCCCTGTTTCTAGTACCAATTAGTATTATCTGGGGCCTGCAGAGGGGAGGGTGACATTTGAGAAAGCATGACATTTCTAATATTTTGTTACATCAGTTTCTGCCACCCAGAAAGATAAAGATGCATGAGGACATGACACGGACCTGCACATACTCCGTATTATTAGGATCAAAACCTTAACTTTTAATAGGTTCAGCAAGTCTTCTTCACAGATAAAGAAACTGGCTTGTGCATAATCAGAGTTTAGGATTCAAACCCAGGTTTCCAGTATTCTTTCTATTACAACATAAACACTTTCATTCCTTTATTCGTTCGTTGGGTAAATACCGATTGATATCTCCGCCTGCCACACACACACTATGAGCTGGATATTGTTGCAGGGACTGGCAGTCCTATGCTGTATGCATGCTCTATGCTGGCATACTGTTATAGGGAGCAGTGAATCAGATAAGCACAGTCCCTGCCCACGGAGCTTGCAATTCTAGTGGGGGAAGATGTGTTTTTCAATACACATGCGTATATTTCCTCATACATGTTGCCTGCTGCTGAGCACTTAATTCATTGTTAACAAATAGTTAATACGTGAACGAATGAATGCCCTAACAATGACCTCGATCCACAGTTCTTCATTCACTTTCTCAAGGCCACACCAAGGGCGTGCTCCTGCTAATAACACACCCAGACACAAGGGAGGTCGCTTGCAGACGGGTGCATTAGCATCGTTCCAGGAGGCGATCTGTAACTTTTTCTCATGAAGCATGAACTCGAAGTAATTTCTAAATGGCAGGTGCACAAATTACTTCTCCTAGAAGACAATTTCATCTTCCTATTTTCACCGTGCAAATCCTCCAACTGCAGTTGGCAATAAGTAGAAATCGAGCGATGAGATCCAACATTCACAGTGAATGACTGGAAGGCAGTTTTAGTTGAAAAAGCAGCTGAACAGTACAGGCGCTGGTGAGGTGAGTGGAGGTTTCTGAGACCTACCTGGAGCCAAAGCCAAGGTGAAGATCGGAACACAGAAGTTTAAGAGGTGTTTTTCTTTTTCAAATTTTAAAATGAACGTTTAGTATTCAGGGTCTAGGGACCAGTTGTTCTCTGTCTCTGTTTGGGCCTCTGTGTCTTCGGAATCAGACTTGGTTGCCTTGGCAGATGTGCTACGCCCTTCGCCGGACTTTCTGATTGTACCTCCTCTCGGGGGCTGCCCACCACCCCCCACTCAGCCGGTTCTGCGCTCTCCCACCCAGCCCCTTGCTCTTCCTGAACACACCACTTTCACCTTTGTGCCTCTGCTCGAACTGCTTCTTCTTCCTAGAAAAAACCTTCTCCGTCCTTCAAGGACCTGTTCAAACATCGCCCCCGCTGCAAAGCCTTCCCTTGGACCTGTCGGCACTGGGCCCTCCTTCCTCTGTGTTCTTCGGGCCTTGGCTCACACCTCCCATGTCGCATCGCATCACCTTCAGGCCTCAGGGTGGTGACAACTTCCTGCTGTTGTGCCTTCCTGGGGAGGCGCAATGTCCCCTATCAGTTCCCTTATGCACTTGCACCTTTACTCATGGGCCCTTTGCCTTCAAAATGCCCGTTGAGGACCCTGCCTGATACCAGTACAGAGATCCTGAATTCTAGCTGCTGCAGAATTCTAGGTGAGCAGATGTGGGGTATCACTCTGCCATAACTGGACTCCAACAAACTGTGACCCACAGGCCATATTGTTTATAAATAAAGTTTTATTGGAACACCATCTATTTTTACAAGTAAAGTTTTATTAGAACTGCACCCTTTCTCTTACAAACTGTCGATGTCTGCTTTCACACAGTTGCCCAAGCCAAGCTGTGTCATTAAGACAGACACAGAACAGCCTGAGAGCCTAGAATATTTATTACCTGGGCCCTTAGGGAGAAAGTTTGCCCGTCCTTGTCCTGCACTGACTGTTCATTAATAGGCATCATTTTAACATCCAGCTGGGAAGCATATTCTAGAGATTTCTGTTTCGAAGGTCTGGTTCTCCCTCCTGTCCCCCTTCCATTCTCACTGTTTTCCAATGCATTCGTCGCAGGACTTCCAGAAAGATCTTTCCAAAACACCAATTTGGCCCTTCCATTCTGCTTTTGGGGACACTAAAGTCCGAAGTCCAGAGTACAGCACTTCTTCCCGTCGCCTGCCAGACCTGCCACACTGAGTGCCACCCCCTGACCGCCTGCCACACCGGCTCCTCAGATCCAGGGCGCTATTGATTATGCGAGGCACCAAGGATTTGTTAGCACTTTCTCAGGGAGAAAACCAAACGCTAAGCACATATGTCTATTTTAGACATGTCTGGATTTCAGAAATGTTACACAGAGAAAATGAGGTGCCCTGGATTGAGGGGTGACAGTGACCCGGCGGAAGAGAGCATGAGGGACAGGGCTCACGTGCTCCTAGGGAGGCCGGCTGGCCGCTCTGCGGGTCTGACCACCTGAGTTTGGTATTTCTGGGGACAGTAATGGGCAGCTCAGGGGGTCTGGGGTGGGTGAGTGATGTGGCCAGATTTGCTGTTAAAGAGCCCACTGTCCAGCCTGTGTGGAAAGATGGATGGAAGAGGGCCAATTGGGAAGGAAAATGAGAGGAAGGGAGCCAGGTGAGGCCTGACCGTGGGGCCGACACCAGGGCAGGGACTGGGAAGAAACGTCGGAGACGAATGGACCGCAGTTGCCGGCTGAAGAGCCCGAGGGCAGGGGGAGAAGAGGGAGGAGTTGGTTTGACTCCCAGGCTTTGGTCTGGGGAATCTGGAAGAACGGGATTGGTGCTCTGACTGAGGAGTCCATGGGAAACCTTGTATTTCCTGGATCCTTCCGCCCAGGTTCCATTCCTGCCCCCTCGAACAGGTTCCAGGGTGACCCATATGCCTTGTTTTGATTGCATGAATTTAGTCATAGAGCTCGGTCTGGAACTGCGCAGGGGGAAAAGGCTGGACCAGAGCTGCCCATTGCGGGGAAGGGCTCTCCCTTTTGCTGGAAGGTTGCACTGAGGGTACAGGTAGACGCAGGAGTGAAGAACCCTGGCTCTCCTGAAGGACCGCCTGCAGAATTGTCACTCCAAATCTTCCTAGGGTTGCTGTGTCCCTGTCACTGCTCCCCGCACCAGCTCCACATAGCAGGGTGCCAATGGAGGAGAGTGAGGCCTTCAGTCAGTGGGCAGAGCACCATGCACCCCTGCAGGGAAGGCCATGTCCAAGCCCAGAGCGTCCTCCTTCCCAAAGCCAGGCACAGTCCCCCTTGTGCCCTTGGCCCTTGGAAAAGAGGGTCAGTTTGACAAGAGTAAGGTGTGTGTCCTAGAGTCAAGCTCTTTTCTGTTCTGACCTTCCTGGTGGCAGGTGGACGTGGAGAAGGGTAGTCGCCACCATCCCTGAGAAATCACAGTGCAGTATGCAGCAGTGGTTTGGACGCTGGTGAGTTTCCACTCATGACTGGAGTGGCAGCAGATGCCAAAGGTGCCAGAGGTGAGGGCAGGCTCCCCCTCACCTGGTCCTCTAAGGCTTTGCCTTCTGAGATCAAGACTGGAGATGCCACAGGAGCAGCAGACCCCCGGGGAGCGGGGCAGGGATCGAAGGACTGGGTTTGCTAAAGGAGAACCTCACTTCCTTTGGGGTTGGTGCAAGTCAATGGGGGAGGGCATCTCAGGAGGATGGAAGGATCCCATTGGATCGGAATGTCAAGGCCGGCTCCTGACAAAGGGTGAGCTGGACACTCATTTGAAGTTTAAGTCAAAGAAAGCAATAGTGCAAGGGTTGCCCCTCACTCCATTCAGGTCTAAGGTCACTACTGCACTGAGAATAGCCCTTCCCATCTGTACAGAGCTTTGCAATTTGGCTTCAAGCCTGTCCACCCTCATTTGCTTGTGTGGGAACACAGGCGAGAGCAGGAATCACTGCTCTCACACCCCCCGATGGGAACCCGGTGACCCCCACGCTTCTCTGAAGTCCCACAGCTCAGAAGGGATGGAGGGTTTCCACGACATGATCTACCGCTATTGTCTCTCCCCCATACCTGTAATCAGGTCTTGAAACGGGGCCCCTAGAAACAATCAAGCTTTTCATTGCATTACAAGGGGCCTCAGATGAGAGAGATGCTCTCCTAGGTTAGGGTCACCTGCCATGACCCCATCTGCCGTGACAGGCTGTTGGCTCTGGTGTATATTGGCCCCAAACCCACTGACACATGCGCATCAGAGAGGAAAATGTTTTAACTCAGCCAAGATGTATTTTTTAAATCCCAACAATATTAGAGATGATCATTGCCCCCTCTAAAAGTTGAGACAGTTTTTCTGGAGTACGTAATTAGTCTTAATAATCAAATCCTATTAAAATTATTTAAACTCCCTCAATTAATGAAGCCCCCAATTATGAGGCAGGTAAAAAAGGAACTTGCAAGATTTTCTCAGTGCCACTTAATAAGGTTTTTAGTTTGAAGGGTATTGTGTCATTTTGTTCTACCACCATGAAAACCTGCCACGTAGCAGATTAAAGTAGAGATGCTTCAAAGCAGATAATTTCTGTTGAAGTGCATAGTGAGCTCTTTATGTGAAGCCTTGTCTTGGAACACTGAATTCATTCTACTTAAAACTTTTCAAAGGAAAAATGGGGTTTGAAGGGAAGAGAAAGAAGATGGGGGGAAGGGAAGGGCAGAGAGAGGGACGGGACTTGAGAGAGGAAGTAGAGGCAGAAATTTCCTCAATTATAAAAGTGATTTAGAGAAGCAATGTGTGGGGCTGGTTGGGGTTGGGGGGGATGTTTCAGTGAGGAAACTGGAACAGGGCAGAACGTTCAGCTTTAGACGCCCAAGTTCTAGTTGTGGATCTCTGGTTGTCCTGGCTGACCTTGAGCAGATGCCTTCATTCTGAGCTCTGCCTGAGAAACACATTGGTACTAAATCCCAGTAGCCTCTCCCTCCTTCACTAAGCCATGGGGTTCTGTGGCCACCCTGGTAAAATCAGTGCCTTACATGTGTATGCAATTTCTGTTTCAGACTGATGCGCTCACATTCTCTCTCATGTGATCCCCAAATAACCCTGAGAAACTGGCAGGACAGGAATCACAGACCCATTTGGCAGATGAGGACACGGAGGTTCCCAGGGCTTAAGTGTCTTGTCCAAGGCCCTCACAATCCCATTTCAGAAGCAAGCCTGGGTGTCAAAGCCCTTCTACCAGAACATGCAGATTTTCTTGGGCTCAGGAGTGATTCATGCCAAGAAAACCAGATCTTGTATTGTTTCTCTCGCCAAATACCCTCTTTTCTAAATTGTGTTGTCTGGTTGGTGGGACTTATGTCGGAAGGTTGGAGGTTTTTCACTGTTGGGGTCAGAAAAGCAACACAGCCGCAGAGCCGGGTGTTTGTGAGGTCACGTTCAGTCAGCCCAGCAGTTCAGGGACGGTGTTTGTCTACAGAGCCCAGCAGGGAACGGAGTCCTGCTCTGCCTGAGAGGAGACCTTAGGGCTCGTGTGGCTTTGCGTTTGCTCTGGCTGCCATAACCAAGTACCACAAACTGCGTGGCTTAAAACAACAGAAATTGATTCCCTCGTGGTTTTGGAGGCCAGAAGTTCAAGTTGAAGGTCTTAGCAGGAACATGTGCCATCAGAAGGGTCTAAGGAAGAGTCCTTCCTGCCTCTCTAGCTTCTAAGTAGTGGCAGGCAATCGTTGGTGGTCTTTGGATTGCGACTGCACCGCTCTGATCTCTGCCTCCAGTGTCCCGTGTTCTCTCTGGGTGTGTCGCTGTGTCCAAACAAAGGATGTCTCCTTATAAAGGCACCAGTGGGACTAGGTCTCCCCAGCCCCCCAAGTTGGCATTACTGCATCTGAACTTCGTGACAGCTGCAAACACCTAATTTGCAAATAAAGTCTCCTTCACAAGTTCTAGGGGTTTGGACTTCAACATATCTTTTTGGGGAATACAGTTTAACACATAGCAGCGTCTGTCCCCCTATCCCACCACTTCCCAGAGTTTCGTAAATGATTTTCAGGAGAGGTTCCCACAATGGACATGTTTCATGTGTTTTGGCTTTGAAGAAAAATCTTAGGCAACTTCAGAGAAAAATATTTCTCGGCATTCGTGCACAGAGGGAATTTCAAGGTGCACTAACCAATTTTTCCCAGCACCATGCTACCCAGAGAACATTGGAGCCCCTCCCTTAGAGACCGTCCAGGTGTGACAAATACTTAGAGCTAAGTGGGGTTTGAAAGGCTTTCTGAGTAAAGTAACTATTTGTTCATGGAATTTGTGGGGCTGCTTTCATTCCACACTGAAGTTGCTCATTACATGTAGTTATGAAAAAAGCCGTTTTGGTCTGATCCATTTGAATACTTGTCTTAGTTCATACTTGCTTTAAAAAAAGGGCTTTTTTTAACTTCTTTTTTTAAACTTCTGTCCCACGACTTGAAGTGCATTTTTGCCAGAACTTTCAGAAAAACAGTGCTTCTCTTATAGGTGACATGGATTATTGGCAAACAATAACATAAAGCAGCACAAAAATTATAGACAAGCTGTCCATTCCCATTCGGGCATCTACCAAAATTTCTTGTGCTATCATAGAAGCGGTTTTACCTGACACCAGTCTACACTGGGGTCGCGTGTTCTGTGTTCTCTTCCATTATCTCCTCTGCTTTCATTCCCTCCCTTGATTCTTTGTATTTCTTTCCCCAATTTGAAAAAAAATACAGATCACAGTACATAGACAATGCATATTCTTCCCATTCTATTTTGGCTTTGAAAGAACAACTCCATTTGCGGGGCCTCTGGACCCGCCAGAAAACGCCATCATTTCTCAGCTGAGAAGAAAAGCCGTCCACAGGAAGGACGTGGGGTGGAAGGAGCCCTGTCCTGTGCTGAGTCGTGGTGGGTCACATGGAAGAGTCATGTCCCAGAGCAGCTGCTGCTTGGCTGTCTTCCAGTCACCCCAAAGTACCTAGGTCCTGATTCCAAACTTGAAGGAAAAAAAAAGGAAGTGCAATGTAAACTCCACTTTTCAATCTCCTTTTAAAGTCATGTCACCCCCTCTTCATCAGACATCTGTGGGTACGTCCTCAGCATCCATGTTCTCTTCTCTCCCCTGCAACTCCCAGGGTCTCCCTGAGGACGCATCTGGGTCAGAAAAAGCTTATTCCAGATGACTCCACTCCAGGGATGGACCACGGGACTAAGCCAGTCGGTGCTTCCCGTGCCCCTTGCCACTGTGATTGGTTCAGACACAGGCCTGTAGCCTGGACCGGTCCAACCACAGTGGGTCTCAAGACTTTCATGGAAAACGCTAAGTTGAAGACTCTATTCCTCTTTGGACAGGAGAGAGCAAGATCATCGCTTTGGGAGCTGCCAATAGCCACCTTGCTTCCACAAGTGGTGCTAGTTTTCGGATGAAGCCAACACCATGGGTGTAGTGAAGGGATGGTCTTGGAGAGCGTCGCTGAGTTGCTGAACAAAGCCTCATGCCAAACTCACCCTTCTTTTGGACCGCTTAATTACATGGCTCAGTCAACTCCCTTTCTTTCTTTCTTTCTTTTTTTAAGATTTTATTTATTTATTTTTAGACAGAGGGGAAGGGAGGGAGAAAGAGAGGGAGAAAAACATCAATGTGTGGTTGCCCCTCGTGCGCCCCCTACTGGGTACCTGGCCTGCCGCCCCTTTCTAATTTAAGCCTGTTGAGATGGGTTTTATGACACAACTGAGAAGTCCGTTTTTTCCCTCCCTCATTTCTCTTTCCACGCACACTGTTATTCTCCAGATGATCTGTTTGGAGCGTGATGAGGCTGAGGTGCTTGCGGAATGTTCAGGTAGCCACAGACAGGACAGCATCGTCCGACAGAGCTTTCCGCGCCGACGGCAGTATTCTCTAGCTGCGCTGTCCAACGCAGCAGCCACACCCTACTATCAAACCCTTCAAATGCGGCTTATGTAAATGAAGAACCAAATGCTATGTATTATTTTAAGATTTTTAACTTAAATAGCCATGTGTGGCTAGTGACGACTCTGTTGAACAGCACAGATCTAGAAAGAACTTGCAAACATGGAGCTAAGACACAGATTGGGCGAAGACAGATCTGGAGCTCTCAAAGTCTCCCCGAGTCCGGGAGCGGGGTGGCAAGAGAGTGAGGCTAGCCCCGGGGGGGGCGTCAACATTCAAGTTAATTTATTTCACATTGTTTCAAAGCAAAACTGTGGAGAGTCAGTGATGAAAATAAGAGTTTTTCATTTAAAAAATCAAAGCATTTGGTGGTTTCAATATTTTAAACCATAAAATTCCCCTGAAACTAGACCATGATAAATTTAAAATGTTTGACTTTAAGTTTAAAAAGAATACTTAAAATACTAACATTGGCTGAATTGTACTTAGAAGCCTGACTATACATTATTTAATTTCAATTATTTTAAACTATACCATCTTCAATTGTTACCAAATACATTTAGCATTATTGTTAATGTTATTAAATGTGAAAGTCTTGAATAATTAAAAAAAAAAAAACATTCAAAGGCCCTGGCTGGCCCTGGCTGATGTGGCTCAGTGGATTGAATGCTGGCTTGCGAACCAAAGGGTCGCTGGTTTGATTCCCAGTCAGGGCACATGCCTGGGTTGTAGGCCAGGTCCCCAGTGAGGGCCATGTAAGAGGCAACCACAAATTGATGTTTCTCTCCCTCTCTTTCTCCCTCCTTTCCCCTCTCTCTAAAAATAAATAAATAAAATCTTTAAAAAAAACAAACATTCAAGTCCAAGTGTCAGCAAAGGGTGCAGCGAACATGGGGATGAGAAGCGGGATAGGGCATGAGATGCAGGTATCTTGAAGGCTAAGAGAGGCACATGTCAAGGAAAGAAGGGCCAGGACCAGGGTCGCATGCAGCAGCAGGAGATAAAATAAGACAAGTGTCCACTGGCAGAACCAACAAGGAGGTCCTTGGTGGTGGCCAGAAGAGTAGACAGATGCATGATGAGAGAGGCAGCCGACGGTTCGAGGTGTCAGAACTGAGACACTTGCAGCCATGGTCACCATGAAGCATAAAGAGGTCAGTCCGTGAATATCCAGGAGTCTTCACCCACGCAGGCACTAAATTCATACTTCCCTGGGCCTGTACCACGTTTACTTTGACTGGTTTCTAGGGCACACGGCAATGGTTGTTTCCCAACCACCCCTTTGGGAGTCTTGTCAAATCAAACATGGCTCCCTAGAAAACATGGCGGGGTCCCTACCATGCCTGTAACCTCTGGTCCTCATTTCTATGTTGTCCATTTAGGCCATCAAGCAATTCATTCCCAATCATCGTTTTCTCTTTTCTACCTCTGATCTAATATTTATTTGGGGTTTCTATTTTTAGCCTGTCTGAAAAAAATAAAGTAATGGGAATTCACAAGATTTATTACACAAATTACTTCTCTGGCTCCCTCCCACCTCCATCAAGGCTCCTGACAGCAGTATTGTGTTTCTTATGTATTAGATTTTTAAGTGCTCTGTTAGGTAGTTTACAAGCTTTCCTTAATGTCTCTGCAATCCAAGAGCACAACAGCCACCGAAAATTGACCACAGGTCGCATCTGGCCCGTCTTTAAATTTAAATCATACAGACTCTTCAACTCTGTGCAGGCTTCCAAGGGAGATGGTTGCGAACCTTACATAAAAGCCAGAGACGAACTTCAAAGTTATTTATAGTATACACACAGAGTATTGTTTATCCTTAATAGTAATGGTCAGAGTGGAAGCCAAACAATCTGAATACTCTGCAAAACTTTGCACTTCCCACAACTAGTTAGAAGACTGTGGTTTATTCCCTAACCACTAGGATGATGTTTTGAAAGAACTCTCCCTCAGATAGACTCATTTTTAGTTTATCTCTGACCAGCATTTTATCAGGACACAAGAACAAATAATCATGAAATTGCTACAGCCATCCTACACCACCCTTGGGCCTTGGGGGACCCTGCAGAGCTGTGGCCCTGGTCCATAAGGGCATTGTGGTCCACACTGGTTCCCCCCCACTCCCCCAAGCTATAGCTAAGACTGGATCTTTCCAAGACTCTCACCTGAATGGTTTTTCTCTATTTCAAATGCCTTCCCCTGCTTATCCATCAGCAAACTCCTACTGATCCTTCAAGACCCATTTAGTTGTTACCAAGCCTGAGGGGCCCTCCCTGTGTCCCCAAGCACATGGCTATTCCTTCCTCTAGACACTCACACTGATTTTATAGCTTGACTGCATTGCCTTTTGCTTGTTTATGGGTCTTTCTCCTCTGCTAGATTTTTCCATGACAGTGGCCATGCCCCACCCATCTACCCCCAAAGCCTAGCACAGGGCTGGATGCGTAACAAATATTCCCTATTCCCAAAGCGCGACTGGGTGGAGAGCGAGGGAGCGAGTGAGTGAATGAATGAATGATGTCTTTGGAATGATGAAATCCAAGGCTGTCCAAGTTCTGCAAGGTCAACGCAAAGCAGACATTTTTCAGCAAACACACAAGAAGTGTGGATTAAAACAATCTCTGAGCAAAGAAAGCTTACTGGGGAGAGGTGGTAGCCTGGGAGTGAAAAGACAGATTTCAGAATTGGCTGTGGCCTTACTTCCCTGTGTGACTGCGGAGAAGACATTCCATCTCCAGGTCCTTGCTGTAAGAGAGAGGGTTTGACCAACGCATCACTACTATCTCTTCTAGCTCTAACTCCTTTTAATCCTAAATCACAGGATGAAATTTCTAGGAGCCAAGTGTATGCTGCTGGTGACTTGCTATAGGACACATGCCAATACATCAGATTTAGAGAGAGAGGAGACTCTTTTCAGGGGGTTGGGCCCAGCTTATGTCCACATTGGCACTAAGGTGATAGCTACCCTTCTCTGTAAACACCTCGTGTGTGCTCCTGCACTGTTTCCCCTCTGCCCAGCACACTATTGGTATAGAAGAGGTTCCAGAACATTGATTTCCAAGTTGGCTTCCTCTACTTACTGAATCATAATTTCATTCATCCATTTACCTATTTACTTATTCAATTACCTACCTGTTAATCCATTCATTTATCCATCTACCCTTGTATCCACCCAATAAGTATTTATCGAGTCCCCCATGTGCCCAGCATCATGCCACGTGGTGAGGTAGTGACAGCCATTACTTGGAAGTAGAGGGCTGTGGACAGCCGTTGTGTGCCCATCCTGGGGAGAACTAAGTGAACTATGCCACCTGGGAGCTCTCCCCACATGGTTCATTAACAGAATACCTCCATTATGTGGAGAAAAGGAAAAGTAATGTGGGTTCCCATCGCCCACAGGGGTAGTGTTTGGGAACCGGGAATGGTTAGCATGAGCCAGGAAAAACCTCAAATCTTTGAAGACTCTCTCTACATGATGCAAGCAGGCACAAGCAAGGCCACCCCGTAGAAGTGACAGAGAGGGGAATGCCAGCTTAACATATGGGAAAGCTGGCTGGCGGAGCAACCGGAAAGTGGAGCGGGCTGCCTGAGAAGATAATGAGTTCTCTGGTGCTGGAAGCAATTGTACACGGGCTAGACAATCATCATTTGCTGCGAATGTCACAAAGGGAACTCAGGCGTGAAGAGGAGGGGTTCGGCGAGGTGACCTTCAAAGATCTTTCTCCCCTGGCAGTTTCAGAATTCAAGGAGCAAGACTTATTGTCTGCGTCCGACTCAGCGCTCAGCCAGTCCGTTCAGTGTTCGCCATCCTTCCCCACTTCCAAGACTCTTCATTCTGCTGGCAGTAACGTGGCAGAGACTACACCAGCCTCTCCAGCACGTGAGTGGGCATCTATGAAAGCAGTTTAGCAACAAGAGTCCTCAGAAACACAAAATTCTCAATCAGGAAAACCAGAAAGGCAGTGACCTGTGCTGGCGACGGCAGACAGGTTTCAACTCCACCTCTTAAGGCTGAATTTGTGTCCACATCCACAACGGCCAGCAGAAATTCTCCAGCAGTCGTGGGTCATCAGAAATGTCCCCAGCCTGCATTTTTGGAGTTCGGAATTTGGAGTCTATTGGGGTTTGCTAACGAGCCCACCCGTCTTCTCTCTATTCCCTGATGTTAGCCACCTGTCAGCGCATGAACTGAGATCGACTTTTTTCATATTAAAAATTAAAGCAGTCAATAGATCAAAGAAAAGAATTCTGAGGTTTTCTTCCCCCTAAAGAATCTCATTTAACCCTGCAAACACAGGAGACGAAGGCCGGGGAAGTGACCTTGATCAGCCTGGCAGTGACAGTGAGAGAAGCTTCCCGGGTCCCGCCTTCAGCATCCGCCTCCAGCACGGGAGTTCTCGGGGCGCCCGTCACTCCCTCTCGCTCCCCCACAGGAGCAGCAGAGGCATGTGGCTGTCTGGAGAGCAGGGTTTATTGGAGAAATAAATCTCCACGGCTAAATATGAACTATGCAGAAGAAACAAAGGAACTGCTTTCTAATGACCAAGGTTTAAATGAAGCCCAGCAGCCTGAGGCAGAAGCCCAATTAAGAAGAGATGGGAAATTAGTCCAAGAGACCACTTAAAGTTACACACATATTTACTGAGCACCCACTATGGACCAGGAATGGTGTTAGTAGCCGGAGTTTTAAAAATACATAAGACACTCACTCTGCTTACCTCCAGGGGCTGACAGCTTGGGGCGGGGGGGAGCGTGGGGAGAGGCTGGCCAGCGGAGTTAAAGGGAAGAGTCCAGAACAGAGTTCTAACAGAAGCGCTATCATCGCGGGATGACGCTGTGCGTTGGGAACTAATGCCCAGTCAGAAGGGAGTCAGACGAGGCTTCCAGAGGGGCCTCTGTGTGATCCTGTCTTCAAAGATGTTCAGGAGTTTGCAAGGGAGAGAGGAGGGAGAGTCCTTCTGGGCAGAAGGAAGAACAGGGCAGGCAGAGGAACTGGGAAAGGGCAGGGCCCACGATGCATGCGAGCACCAAGTTCAATTTGTGCCTGGTTGTGAAAAATGAGGCTGGACAGGTAGACCACAGCACACCTGTGTTGGCCACGAGGGCTGTAAAGACATTTGGCCTTTAACTTATAGGTCAGGGGTCCCCAAATTTAAAGGGCACGGAATCACTGAGGGAGCTCGTATTAAGATACTAATTTCAGGGCTGTACCTCAAGAAATTGTGGCTCTGTAGGTCCAGGGTGAGACCTGGGAACCTGCATTTGACAAGCATCGGTGCAGGGGGTCCATGCATTGAGGAATCTCTCTGTGGAAGCTGAGGAACTGCAGTGGGGGTGTGGGGTGAGTGCCAAGGAAGGGTGGGCTTTGTGTGGGGACTCTCGGCTGCAGGCTGTGGAGCAGGACCTAGAGGAGGTGGGGATGGAAAATGGAGCATCAAAGAGGTATGGGAAACACAGGGCGGCCTCGGAGGGATGCACGCAGACCTCTTTTGGCAAAATGCCCAGAGCCCTCTCTGGTGGACTTCCTGTGTTACTTGGAGCAAAAAGCCAGGAAAAAGTAACCTGGGCCCTGAAGGGAGGTTGGGCGAGATCCACCTGCTCTGTGGCAGCACCTGGGGGAAGGTGGCCGTCCCAGAGGAGCCAAACCTCATTTATGTGCTGTGCCACTAATGAAGCCCGAGGCCTCAGGGCTGGGGAGAGGCCGGCAGCCGGGCTGGGAATGAAGCTGAACACAAACAAGTGGCAAACAAGTAGCCAGGGCAGCAAGCGGGCCTGCCCCAGGGTGCAGACTGTACCGATGCCCTGCCCTGCCCAGTGACGTCACAGGGGACAACCCAATCGCCACGGTTCTTCCCAGCCTGGGTCTCCAGGTGACCCGGCTTCTCGGGCTGCCAACTGCTTGGCACAGGTCACCGGGCTCAGAGAGAGGAGTTGTTCTTTCAGGCACGTGCCCCACACCCACGGGCTCCTTGTGCTGGGCAGCAGGGTGACAGAGGTCCAGAGGCCTCAGCGGTTACCAGCCCTGTTGTCTAAAGTAGACTGTCTGAAGAGACTGATGTTAGAGGCAGGAGAAATGACAAGAGCAAAGAAGTTCCCTTCCTTCCGAGGGGGCGCCCCCGCAACCTGACCGCCCTGGCTGTGTCAGGCGCCATGATGCCAGGAGGCTGAAAGATGCAGAATCCCCAAAATGCCACTGCTGACCAGCCTGGCAAAAGTTGGCACTCAGGTGGTGCCTTAGAGGTTTTCTCAGCCCCTGTGTTACAGCCCCACTTAAATATATTGATCACTCCCTTTAATATCATTAAATGAAACCCATAGACAGGATAGCTACCCAACTCATGATTTCAAGAGAATACATAACGCCCTGGCTATGGTAGAAAGGATATATGGAAAGGAAATTAGGATAATATATTTCACAACTATGCTAGGAGACATTTGAGTAGACACGTGTGTCTCTAACTAGAATGGAGAGACAGCTACTCGTGCAAAGTGGCGTGTGCAGCATCAACGCCGAAAATGCCACGAACAGTGTTGTGTTAGAGACCTGTTTTCTAAGTGTGTTCTGTAGAAAGTGTGAGTTTTCTACAGTAGTGAATAATTTTTTATAAAGTTTCAAACAAAATAAGGTACAACTGCCCTAGCTGGTGTGGCTCAGCTGGTTGGAGCATTGTCCTGTAAGCCAAAAGGTTGCCGGTTCGATTCCAGGTCAGGGCACATGCCTGGGTTGCAGGTTCAGTCCCCAGTCAGGGCACCTGCAAAAGGCAACAAATTGTTGTTTCTCTTTCACATTGATGTTTCTTTTCCTCTATTTCTGCCTCCCTCCCCCTCTCTAAGCATGTCCTCAGGTGAGGATAAAAAAAATAATAAGGTACAACCTTCCCTTGATTTGCCTGGCAGTGCCTTTGTAAAAGGCATCCATTTAAACTTTGCAAAAAGAAGTATTTTGAGTTTACAGGTAAAAAAGAATTAGGTGCTAGGTTTGGATGATTATGGGTTGTTTTCTCACCTACATGAAAGAACAGAGGATATTGGCAAGTGGTGAGTGACAGAGGACAGTTAACGGTGTGGGACTATTCCTTGCAAAGCAGGACTTCTCCCTGGCTCCTGCCCACTAAGTGCTGTGGGGTCCCCCATCTGTTGTGGCAGCCAAAGCATGAACCCACGGATTTCCAAAACGCCCTCCAGGGGGGTGCTGTCACTCCTAGGACCAGAGCAAGGCAGTTGGCACAGCACTTTCTTGTACATTAACTGAGTGTGCCTCCCAACCGTGGGAGGCAGAGCAGGTGGGAAAACTGAGGCCTGGAGGGAGAATAATGTCACACCTAGGTTCGTGGGGGGCGGGGGGCTAGCAGCAGAGAGGGGATTCTCTGAATCTTGGGATTACATGGAATTACGGGCTGAGTTTTGTCCCCACATATCCATATGGTGAAATCCTAACCACTAGTAGCTCAGAATGTAAATAGATTTGGAGATAGGATCTTTAGAGAGGTAATTAAGTGAAAATGACCTCATTGGGGTGGGCCCTAGTCCCAAACGACTGGTGTCCTTACAAGAGAGGGGACTAAGACGGAGACACGCACAGAGGGGAAACCATGTGAGGACACAAAGAGAAGTCAGCCATCCACACGCCATGGAGAGAGACCTCGGGAAACCAACCCTGCCGACACTTCTGACCTCCAGGACGATGGGGCCGTGCGTTTCTGCTGTTTGAGCCACCCCGTCTGTGGTTCTCTGCTGCGGCGGCCCCAGCAGACTGGCAGAGATGAGGTTGGGAAGACAGTCTAGGCCGACTGCCTGCCCCCGGAGAAATTGCCAGCCAGCCCGTCCCGCAGCTTCCTGTCTGCTGTCTCCTGTTCCCCATACAACACGGGGCTGGAAATCCAGACACTGCATTTTACTCCACAAACTAGATGAAGTCACTCACGTCCCGCCAGGTAACCTCAGAAGGAGTCTCCCGCAAGTGGGTCAACAGGGAAACATGTAACCACCTCTAATTGTATCTCAAGTGTTAGCAAGACCTGCATCACACGAATGAGACCAAATCAAGCCAATTAATTACCCAAATTACTTTAATTACCCAAATCTTTGAGTTGAGGCTCCGTCTGCATGGCTGGAGGGGAACTTAGTCACTGTCTGGGGGTCCTTAGGGTGCTGACTCGTGTCTGGAAACCAGAGCTTTTGTCCTCACAGCTTGCCTGTGCTAAGGGTGGGGCAGAAAGCCAGGCGCCCCAGGATGGCCAGGCTCCCAGTTGTCACCCCCACTGCGTCTGGCATGCCACCCCTCGCTGTGTAGGACTCTGGCCTGGGCATCTTGACCCCACTGCATGGGGGCAGCTCCGAGTTGTCTTTCTGAGTCAAAACACCTTCTGTTTGCTCAGGCAAGGGACCAAACAGCAAAGCGGCCTGAGTGACCCCGTATGTCCAATCCCCTTTCATCCTTACACCCCCACATTCACGTTCTCCTGAAGGACATGGCTGTTCAGGAGCTGCTTTGCCGACCCTCCTTCCCATGCTGTCACCGTGGTGCCGAGGCCACCGGCAAGTCCAGAATCCTCGTTCCCCAGTGCTGGTTCCTACTGGGTTGAGGGGCAGGCGGAGCGCTGCTGGGAACGGTAGTCTTTCCTAAGTCTGGCCACTGAAAGGGGCCACCCCAGAGCCCCTCATGGCGGCCAGTGGTACCATTTGGTTGGCGCAGCAAGGCAATGAGAGGCCGAAGGGAAGTTTTAGGTAGGAGAACATGACCTGTGCTGTGTGTTAGGAGCCAAGGGCCTCCTGACTACCTACAGAAGCAGGTAAAAGTACCTCCCTTTTGTTAATGAGGAAATCAAGTTTCAGAGAAGAGGAACTGGCTTCCTGGGGGTTTCAGAGCTAGTAAGTAGCTGAGGTGGGTCCGGAGACTAAGGGTTCCAACACCAAACCTGGCAGCCAGCCGGGGACACTGGCACCAACGGAGCATGTCCAGGGGATTTCCATAAATTCTATGATTGCTAACGCTGAAACACAGATACCCTTTGCCAAGTGACGTGCCAGTCAGTCCAATACCAGACACATCCCAAATTCTGCTTTAGGGACAGAGAGCCGATACTCTGGTGTATGAAAGATTTATACCTGTAGAGTCTCCCCAACAGGAAATTTTCTGC